>JACEII010002374.1:2933-13146 GCA_014332785.1 Antheraea mylitta | reverse complement strand
GCCGCTCCCCGTGGTCCTCGTGGGCGATCTCAACGCTAAATCGAGGACCTGGGGAGCGGCAGCCACGGACCCGAGGGGCATGGCCGTTGAGGAGTGGGCAGCCGAAGTAGGGCTGTCCCTCCTCAACCAAGGAGACGTCCATACGTGCGTGCGACAGAACCGGGGGTCTGTGGTAGACCTTTCGTTTGCCACCCCGTCTGTCGCACGTCGTGTCCGGGGGTGGAGAGTGCTTGAGGAGGTGGAGACCCTTTCGGACCATCGATATATCAGGTTTGAGGTCTCCACCTCCCAAGCCGGGATTGGCACCCGCCCCCGGAGGGGCGCGAAGTTCCCCTGTTGGGCGGTGAGCCGCCTCAAACGCGAACTAGCGGAAGAGGCGGCCATTGTCCAGGCGTGGGCCATGCCCCCCCCGCAGGACGATGTCGACGCGTCCGCAGCCCGCCTCCGTGATGCCCTCACGGAGGTTTGTGACGCGTCGATGCCGCGGAACGTACACCGCCCAGATAAACGGGCGGTATACTGGTGGTCGCCGGAAATCGCCGATCTCCGGGCGGCCTGTTCCGCGGCCCGGCGGCTGTTCGGGCGCAGCCGCCGACGGCGTCATCGGGACCCCGAGGAGGAGGCCCGGCTGTATGGCAGCTACAGGGAGTGCAGGAAGACCCTGCAGGCTGCCATCAGCCGGGCGAAGGAAGCGGCATGGGAGGAGCTGCTGCAAACGGTGGAGGGCGATCCTTGGGGGCGTCCGTATCAGATCGTACGTAAGAAGTTACGATCTTGGGCGCCCCCGGTGACGGAGATTCTCCAGCCGGAGGTGGTGGCGAGGGTCGTGGGAGAATTATTCCCCGACCCTCCGCTGCTACCGGCTCCTCCCATGCCTCCACCTCGGGAGGAAGCTGAGGAGGTGTCTGACGGTCCTCCCCCCCCAATTACGAAGGAGGAGATGGGGAGGGCTGTCGAACGCCTCCTCAACCGGCGGAGAGCGCCCGGCCCTGACGGGGTCCCGGGCCGGGTGCTCGGCATTGCGCTGGGCCATCTTGAGGGGTGGCTTCGGGAGCTGTTCGACCGATGTTTAGCGGTCGGACGGTTTCCGAAGCCCTGGAAGCTGGGGCGGCTCTGCCTGATGGCAAAGGAGGGTCGCCCTCCGGACTGCGCGTCCGGGTATCGGCCCCTCGTCCTGCTGGACGACGCCGGGAAGGCATTGGAAAGGGTCATCTCTTCCCGGGTCGTCCAGCATCTGGAGGGAGTGGGACCAAATTTGTCGGACGCGCAGTATGGCTTCCGGGCAGGGCGTTCGACAGTGGACGCCCTGTGCCTCCTGAAGTCGCTGTCCGCGGAGGCGACCTCCCAGGGGGAAAGGGTTTTGGCGGTGTCCCTGGACATCGCCAACGCCTTCAACAGCCTGCCGCACGCTGTCATACGGGAGGCTCTCCGCTATTTCGGAGTGCCCCCGTATCTGCGGCGGTTGTTGGAGGCGTACCTCGAGGACAGGGAGGTCGCCTACGTGGATGGCGACGGGCGGATGGTCCAGCGGGCGACGAGGAGGGGGATTCCACAGGGGTCGGTCCTGGGGCCGCTCCTGTGGAATATGGGCTACGACTGGGTGCTCCGCGGCGTGCTCCCATATGGAGCGCGCCTCATCTGTTACGCGGATGACACCCTAGTCGTAGCCCGGGGGGGAGACTGGAAGGAGGTGGAGCGCCTGGCCACGATGGCCACAACCCTCGTGGTCAGGCGCATAAGGAGGGTGGGCCTCAGGGTGGCCCTCGAGAAGACCGAGGCCATTCTTTTTCACGGGCCTCGGCGGGGGCCACCACCTGGGGCCCACATAATGGTGGAGGGCGCCCGGATCAGGGTGGGGGCCCAAATGAAGTACTTGGGTCTCACCCTGGACGGGCGCTGGCGTTTCGAGCCCCACTTTGCGGGGCTCGGACCGCGAATTGCTGGGGCGGCGGCGGCACTCGGTCGGCTGCTCCCCAATATTGGGGGGCCGGGTGCCGGGTGCCGCCGACTTTTCATGGGAGTCGTGCGGGCGATGGCCGTCTACGGGGCACCGGTCTGGGCAGACGCCCTCGGTGCCGCCAACGTACGTGCGCTGCGCAATGCGCAGCGTACGGTGGCACTGAGGGCAATCCGGGCGTACCGAACGGTGTTCTCAGCGGCGGCCTTCACGCTCGCCGGCTCCCTTCCCTGGGAGCTGGAAGCTGGGGTTCTCGCCGCCGTGTACGAATTCACGGCGGCGAGAAAGCGTAGTGGGGAGCCTCTGGCTCCCAGGGAGATAGAGGCCAAGAGGCGAGATTGTAGGGATGGGGCGTTAATAAGGTGGATGCAGGACCTGGCAGACGCGCGCTTCGGGACGTACACAGTCGACGCCGTCCGCCCGGTCCTGCGAGAATGGATAGGGAGGAGTTGGGGCTCCCTGACGTTCAGGCTGGTGCAGGTACTGACCGGGCACGGTTGTTTCGGGTGGTACCTGCACCGGATCGCTCGCAGGGAGCCGACCGCCGTCTGTCACGAGTGCGGCGCTGAGGAAGACACCGCGCAGCACACGCTTTCTGAGTGTGTTGCGTGGGAGGGACAGCGTCGCACTCTGGCGGCGGCGGTAGAGGGGAATTTGTCGCTGCCGAGTGTGGTCTCCGCCATGCTCGGCAGCGAACAGGCGTGGCGAGCAATGGCTTCCTTTTGCGAAGAGGTCATCTCGCAAAAGGAGGCGGCGGAGAGGGCCCGCGAGGTAGATCCTCTAAGTGGCCGTCTCCGCCAACAGAGGACCGGCAGGAGGAGGCGGCGCTTTGCCCAACTCCTCCTGCCACCGTAGCCGGACCTGAGGGGATGCAGTCGGGGGGCTCTTCCCTTCATTGCACAGGTCTGGCGGACGAGGAGAGGCAACTGGTGTGTACCCAGCTGCCTCTCTATAGGTAGGAGTCCGGCGGCCACCTTCCGCCGGATGGACCGTTGGGGCGGCTATACAAGGTTGATTAGCTAGAACGATCCCTTGCCGCCCCAACAATACGGTCTGTCGGTACACCGTGGGGTTTTAGTCCGTGAGAGTCGGACATAGCCCATCCTCTCCCCTGGGAGGGTGGGTATCCATAATGGATTTCCCCATGTTAAAAAAAAAAAAAAAAAAAAAAAAAAAAAAAAGGTTAGCTCAGATGGGTCGCGATTTTTGCACAAAACAGCTGACAACCCAAGCCGAGGTGTGCCGTGCACCCTTGAATTAGTCAACCAAACATCCCAAATCGGCTGAGAACCTCCAGCGCTCGCCTCAATAGTTCTGTAAAGACCTCCAGGTCAACAGCGTTTCCATTTCGAAAAAAAAAGTTTAATATTTTTATAAACAGCACACCCAATAATTCTTCTTTTTAACTGTTAGTCTGCTGAATTTCTTTATATTTGTACAATTAAAATATTATTCAGTAATGTATGCTGTGTGACCGCGAGTCGGTTGTTGTGCGCCGCTCGCACTCACGACTTATCATTTTGTTCTATTAAACCGAGTTAGTGGTTACCAGCTTAACGAGTTCCCCTTAGTAATATAGATTACTTTGGTTCATTCTGAGTTTTGAATTCGGGTCCCGCTTTGTTTCAACAGCGTGTGGTCACCTTTACGCATACTCAGCGTTGTAAGTAGCTAATTTTATTTTACTCTCTCGTCATAAATAATATATTTTGGCTTAATTCTTATGATGGCTCTGTCTAGTGTAGANTGCCCATTGATCATCCCCAGCACGACCGACTGCATAAATAAGACCAGGGATAGACTATTTGAACAAGAAATTTATTACTGTACCATTTGAGCATCGTCTATCACTAGACGCGCAAATGTGTTCCAACATTTTATGAAACAATACTTAACCAACAAGACCCATAAGTGGGGATTCAAATTATACGTTTTATGTTCTCTGTCTGGGTATGCTTACAGTTTTGAGATTTACTAAGGAGCTTAGGACATAGATCGTACCTGGCGAACCAGACCTCGGACCTGGTGGGTTACTCTTGACGCATTCGAGTTCTAAATCGAATCGAATATCAGTCGATTCATGTCATTTCGTACTCTTGAAACCAACACTAGCGCATAATCGTACTGTGGCTCAAATAGGAACTAACTTGGATCGACTTCGTCGTTATGATCGAAAAATCGGTACTCTCCACACAATCTGACAGCTGTGGATCGAGTCGTTCAATCGAATATAGATGTCAAAATAGACGATTGAGAAAAAGGTACTTTATTAGGATCGAGTGAGGTTATTTTTGTGTTTTATTGTGATATTTATTTAAAAATCTACATTATTATCGGTCACTTTGCAACACCAAACCAAATAAACATACATGCGTGAAGATATTTGCTAAATATAAATCGATATAACAACTAGATTATTAAAATTGAAATTCTCAAGGATTTCGAAGAAACTCTGAATGTATTATACCCTACATGGATAAATCTACAACATTATGATATTTCTATTAATAACAAGGTAAGTTGTAAGATTTAAGTTTACACATATTCTTTTTTTTTTTTTTTTTTTTTTTTATTCTAGAGAATGGGGCTTTGCAGGCCTTTAATGGTCCTGTATCACTGCGACCAGTAGTGATCTATTGTGATCGCCCCATGTTACTAAAGCTCTCCGCTTAGTCCTATAGTATTCAGGTACAACAGGACTTTTTTGGCTGAGAGCATCTGTACCTCATCCGGAAGCAAAACATGCTTTCCCAGAATCCGGTTTCGGATAGGTTTCAGTGGATCACATTCGCACAAGAGGTGCTTGGGGGTTTCATCTGCAATGTCGCAGAATCTGCACTCTCTTGTGCTCTGGACACCAATGTTGTGCAAATGCTTTTTAAGACAACAGTGTCCAGTGAGTGCTCTCACTAAAGCCCGTATTTGATTCCTACCGAGTGACAGGGCCTTATCAGCATATCGCTGGTTGAATGCCCTGATGAGCTCCTTGGAGTGGTTTTGTCCTGGTAAGTTATACCAGAATGTTTTGGCTTCTTGATTGTAATGGTTTCTAAGGGTCAAGAGAGCTAGGCTTTTGGGTATTCCACAAAACGGTTCTGGGCCGATGTGTATTCCCATAGCTCCTACTCTTGCAAGTTCATCAGCAACTTCGTTGCCATGAATGCCTGCATGTCCCGGAACCCATCGCAAAATTAGTCTGTTTTTTTGTCCCAGACTGTTTAATACAGCCACGCAATTTGACACAAGTTTCGACTCAACTGAGTCTGAAACAAGTGCCATTAAGGCTGCTTGACTGTCCGAGTGGATGTAAATTGTATGGTTAACGTAGTCTTTTTGCAGATTTATGTGGGCACACTCTAAAATAGCGTACACTTCTGCTTGAAAAATGGAGGCGAAACAACCAAGGTTAGTGTGATTCCTAAACTTAGGTCGCTCCCCATAGATACCACAGCCTACGTTAAGTCCCATTTTGGACCCATCAGTATACCACAATAGGCTACCCGGTTTCCACGTTATTTCACTGTTAGTCCAGGAGTCTCGTGGGGGTATGTCTACCGTGTAGAATTTTGTAAAATTAGTTTCAGGTATTTTTATATCTGATATCATACCTAAAACTGGGGTTTCTATCACTGAGTCCAGTAAGGATCTCAAGGACAGGGATAGCCACTTCGCTCTTCCCTGTACGTACATTCTGTGCATTGTTGACCTCGCCACCTTTTCTACATGAAGGTGAAGGGGCAAAAGATTCAACACCGCTTCCAGAGCCGCTCCAGGGGAGGTCGACATAGCTCCCGTCGCTAAGATAGTCGCTGTCCTTTGTACCGAAGCTAAGCGGGTTCTAACAGTTAACTGGCTAGTTTTACCGCTCCAGAGCACGCAGGCGTATGTTATTGTCGGCCTGACTATTGCGGTATAAAGCCAGATGACCAGCCTAGGGTTTAAACCCCAGCGTTTACCAGCCAGTCGTCCGCATATACCCATTGCTAATTTTGCTTTCTGAATTGAAGCATCAATCTGTTTGTTCCAAGTTAATTTTTGGTCTATAATTACTCCCAAATACTTGGTTTCTGTTGAAAAGGTAATTGTCTTGCCATTTAAAGTAGGATTTACTAATTTGTCAAGACGCCTTTTCTTCGTAAATGGTACCAAGACGGTTTTGTCTGAATTGACTTTTAACTCGTTATCGTTGCACCATTTGTTAATGGCAAGTAATGCTTTCTGCATAAGGTACGAAATAGTACTTTGACAAAAGCCTCGGACAATCACCACCAGGTCATCGGCATAGCCCTGGGTGTCTATCCTCAGTTCGTCCATCTTATGCAGGAGCTGGTCAACCACCAAGGTCCATAATAGGGGTGAAAGCACCCCACCTTGAGGGCAGCCCCTTGTGGTTACCACCTCATGATTTGTGCCATGTAATGTCAGTTTGACTGTTCGATGAGTAAGCATTGCTTCGATCCACTTGGTGATAGTGGTATCTACTTTTTTGATCACGAGACCCTGGATCAAAGTTTTTATTGGGGTATTATCAAACGCACCCTCAATATCTAGAAATGCACATAGTGCAATTTGCTTGTCTTCCAATGCCTTTCCTATCTTGTCTGTCAGACATAGCAGGGCAGTTTCGGTAGATTTACCTTTGCTATAGGCATGTTGGTTAGCGTGTATAGGGCTTGTGACCAATATCACCTCCCTAGTATATTTATCAAGTATCTTCTCCAGTGTTTTGAGAAGAAAAGATGTAAGGCTTATAGGTCTAAAAGACTTCGGTAAAGCGTAGTCTTTCTTGCCAGCCTTAGGTATGAATAGGACTCGTACTTTTGTCCACAATTCAGGTATATATCCCCATGCAAGACTAGCTCTGAAGATCTTGATTAAGGTCGGTGTTAGAATGTCCATTCCTTGCTGTAAAAGCACAGGTTGTATTCCATCCTCACCGCTTGATTTATATGGTTTAAAAGTTTTTATAGCCCATTTCACGTTCTGTGGTCTTATGATTAATGTCGCTCTGCGCCAGTCCTCCAACTGGGGTTTACCCTTTGGAGGCATTAATTCGCTTTGCGACATAGGACTCTCAGAGCCTGGAAAATGGACTGAGGTAAGAAGCTCCATAGTCTGCTTTTCATTAGCAGTAAAAGTGCCATCTGGTTTTTTGAGGAGCCCTATTTGATTAGGTTTGTCCTTGGCTAGCACCTTGTGAATTCTTGCTCCGTGAGGCATATCATTTATTTCCTCACAGAATTTCCTCCAGGATGCTCGCTTGGCTTTCCTAATTTCTTTATTATAATTGGTTAGAGCCGCTAGATATGCTTCCCATTCTTTGGTCTTTTTGGCTCTATTAAAAAGGTGTCTAGTTTTTTCCCTCAGTTTCATAAGTTTTTTGTTCCACCAAGGTACTCGTCTTGTTGAGGTCTTTTGCCGTACAGGGCAATTTCGCTCAAAGGCGTCTGCAATCGCCGTTGTAAGAGCAGTTGTTGCCACTTCTAGACTCTCAATTGTCTTGATAGATTTAGGGACTGTTTCCAGGTTACATTTTAGGTTATCTCTATAAGATGCCCAATGAGTATTCCTAGGGTCCCTATATATAAAGTTCTCACTTTGTAGTGAGTGTAATAGTTCGTATCTTACATGCCTGTGATCAGACATTGAGTTTTCGTCACTTACGTGCCAGTCAGTTATGTACCTAGCAAAATTTTTTGTGGCGAATGAGATGTCCAGAACCTCTTGTCTAGCCCGTGTTACAAAGGTTGGTTTACACCCTTTGTTTAAAATTACTAGAGTGTGAGAAGTGATAAAATCGTAAAGTAACTCACCTCTGTCGTTGATGTTGCTACTCCCCCAACCTGTATGGTGTGCATTAGCATCACAGCCCACCAATAGCTCAGCGTTGTGTTTCTCGGCATAGTCCACAACTCGCACAAGCTCTTCTGTTGGGTTGATCTTCTCTCCAGGTAGGTAGGCTGAACACACAAGTAGTTTTGGGCCCTGCCACCCGTCAAGATTAAAGTACGCTGCAACCAGGTCGTCTGAGCAGAGCTCTGGAACAGGTAAAAATTTAGTTCTTTTGCTAAAAACTATGCTAGCTCTGGGCTTAGTCCCACAGTTATGCGCTAAGACGCTCCCTGCGGTGTTCAGTCCCATGACTTTATTTTGGCGCAACCAAGGTTCTTGTATAAGAGCGAGGTCAGCAGTGCCTTCTGCAAGGCACTTCTCCAGTACCGCCGTTGCCGCGACAGCATGGTGGAGGTTAATCTGGAGAACCCTCGCTTTACCCTTTGATGACGCTATTGTTTTTTACGTGCAGGTGTTTTGCTGGCGGTCGCCCTTCCTGTCTGGGGACGTGAACGTCCACCTCTAGGTTGGGTTCCGCCAGTTTTTCCCTGTCTGCCTCCCCTACCAGCGGGCCGTGGGTGAAGGCTTTTTTGCGTCACTTGTGACACCAGCCTTTCTCCCAGCCCAGTGGCTGTGGAGGTAGAAGGGACAGGATCACCTACAGTATTTACAGGCAAAGAGGTTTGTGCTGCCGCTTGGGCTTGCTGTCCCTCAATTTGCCCTATGTTGGAGGAAGGACCAGCCAGTGGCTTAACCTCCTGAGCTCCTTCCGTTCCAGTTTTGACTTTAAACACAATCCATCTAAAGCCAAACATAACTTTGTTATTATTTTTTTGGAGAGTCTGTAGCGAGGGATCGTCAAGAGCGAAAGCGACAAATCTTCCTCCCTTTTCCTCCCTCGAATGTAGCACTCTCCAATGTTCTGGGTTTAACTCAGGGTTCTGTAACCGTATTAATTCGAGTGCGTTTTCAAGGGTCGCAGCCTCGTTATCCGGCAAGAACGCTGAGCCAATTGCTGGTTTCGGGAGTTCACTCTCCGACATAATTGATAGGTCAGCCTCCGGCCAGGGTTTTATTTTGGGAGTGGTTTCTGTTAGCCACTTCCTACTCATCTCATCCATGCATGTGATGAGTAACCAGCCCGGCCGGTGACTGAGTCCTAGAAATCGAGGACCAGCGCCCTTGATTCCTATTTTTAAAATTTCCTGTGTGAGTGCACCATGAACCAGTTTCATTTGTTCCACGCTCATGGGGTCCACATTACGAATCCCCACTCGCGTGGATCCGGCAACCTCACCAAAACTAGGCCTAACCCTGGTATTAGGAGCAGGCTTATGTACCTTTTTAGGGTGAACATCAGGAGATACCTCTTCAGACCTAATTCGTTTTACCGCCTTAGGTCTTCCAGGATTTTCCACTGGGATTTCGGTCCAGGGCTTTCGGCATAGCGTTAGCGCCTCATCAGGGCTAATGTTCGCTTGCAACAGCTTCCGGAACCTCTTCCTTGCGGCTCCTGACATTTTGCGTCTTTTACCTCTTTTCTGTTCAGAGTCCGTCTCCGTGGGCGGTGTGGTTACTAAGGCAACCTCCGACCCAAGGTTCGTCCTCTCAACTGTAGAGGTGGTAGGTCCGGGCGTCGGGGAGGCGCTACCTCCCCCCGTCCCAGATGAGATGTCGTCCCTGGAGTCTTCCAGGGCGTAAACTAGGGAATTTAAATCTATGTCATTTACTATTTCGTCCATTTTGTTCCCACGAGAAGCAAGGGAATAATGAGGTCACTCACCGACAGAGCCCCGCATATCGGTGGAAGGGCATAAATTACTCTCCGAGGTGCCCTGGTATCAGAGAGGTACCGTTAACGACTGAACTCACCTTCAGCCACGCATCCCTCGGCACGGTTCACTTGACACCTTGGATTGGTATAGTATGGTCCTCTTCGCCAATGGCCAGCAGCTTCCATTTAGGGAAGCTGCTGACCACTGCCCAGGGTGCACCACGTGGAGGTGGGACCATCTTCGCACCCCAAGTTTACACATAACATGTCGGTGTATTTGTTTACTATATACATGCATTTTAAGCTAATAAGCAGGTATCTCCCTCAGTGGCACTACAAAGGCATACAAGGCCAGCCACAAATGTGAATATATGTGTGTATGTAATTTGATAAAAAGTATATGAGGAATAGGATTGTAATTTAATGATTTTGGGTACATCATTATTTTATTTTATTAAGATACATAATGATAACATCATAGTCATTTTATAACATAAAAGGATGTTAGAAAAATGAACTAACCATAAAATATTTATAAAGATACTTTCATCTCGTGAACAAAGATTTATACTTAAAAATAATATAGGTTATATGGATATAGATTAAGTGATGAAGATAAGTAACTATGCTTTTATATAAATCTCATGTTA
>JACEII010002367.1:5915-19781 GCA_014332785.1 Antheraea mylitta | reverse complement strand
GCTCTCTACAAGAACAAAGGTGACCGTTCTGACTGCAACTCATATCGTGGTATTTCGCTGCTTACAGCCCCCGGAAAGGTCTTTGCGAGAGTACTCTTAAACCGCCTAAAGAACTTGTCCGAAAAGATTCTGCCAGAAACCTAGTTTGGCTTCCGACCGGATCGAGGCACATGTGAAGCTATATTCTCTGTGCATCAACTGCAAGAAAAGAGCAGAGAACAGGATCGTCAGCTGTACCTTTGCTTTGTTGACCTGGAGAAGGCTTTCGATAGCGTGCCTCGGGAAGCTCTATGGTTGGTGCTAGGTAAGCTCGGGTGCACAGGAAAGTTTGTGAGACTTCTCAGACTCCTGCATGATAACATGCAATGCTGCATTGCCGTAGACGGTGAACAGACAGACTTCTTCCCCGTTACCTGTGGGGTGAAGCAAGGATGCGTCTTAGCACCTACTCTGTTCGCCTTATACTTTGCGGTAGTAGTAAGAGAAGTCTTAGAAACTGTTTCTCAAGGGGTTCGCATCCGCTTCTGCACAGACGGCAGTCTTTTCAACTTGGCTAGACTTAAGGCTCGCACTAAAGTGTCATACGCTCTGATTACTGAGATCATGTATGCTGATGATGACATGACTATGACTTGTGCTTCTTAGCAGAATCCCCAGACGGGCTGCAGCAGCTGATGTCCGCATTCCACCAAGCCTGTCGTAAGTTTGGCCTGAAGATCAGTGTCAATAAGACGGAGGTGATGTCCCTGGACATACACGGTCACGAGACACTGACCATAAAACTTGGTGAGGATGTTCTGAAGCAGGTGGATAAATTTCGCTATCTGGGGAACACTGTAACATCTAAGTGTGACCTTGATGCTGAAATCAATAGCAGGGTGGGTGCTGCAGCTGTGGCATTTGGTAAGCTATGTTCCAAGGTCTTCTGCTCGCATGATCTTAAGCTAGCCACGAAAATATCTGTCTACATGACAATCGTGCTGCCAAACCTCCTATATTCCTCTGAGACGTGGTGTGTATACCGCCGCCACATTCGCACTCTGGATCGCTTCCACCTTAAATGCCTTCGTACCATCATGAAGATCAGATGGTCCGACAAAGTACGAAATACTGAAGTTTTGCGACGAGCCAATGTTGGTGGCATTGAAGCTTATTTAATGCGTCGACAGCTTCGGTGGTGCGGTCATGTATCTCGTATGACGGAGGAGAGAGTGGCGAAGCGCATCTTCTATTCTGAATTGGAGGAGGGCAAGCGGAATCCCGGTGGTCCCCTCCTACGGTACAAGGATGTCCAAAAGCGTCATATGAAGAGATGCAATATAGAGCCCTCTTGTTGGGAAAGTTTGGCAGCACAACGGCCAGAATGGCGCAGGATGGTAAACAGCCAAGTACGCGAGTTCGAGGCTCAGCGTAAAGCTGACCTTGATACCAAACGCGACCAGTTAAAGGCTCGCCCTCCTGCTGCCATAACATATCATTTTGAGAACGGCGTACTCACGTGTCCTCAATGTTCACGAAGTTTCGCCACGAAGATAGGCTACATAAGCCATCTTCGAGCACACCAGCGCCGCTTATAAGTTTAGGGGTCAAAGTGGTCGCCATGGCCGAAACCGGTCGGACCAATCATCATCAGTCTAAATATCATTACATAGTATAAAACAGTCCCCCACCGCGTATGTCTGTCTGTCTGTCTGTCTGTTCGCGATAAACTCAAAAACTACTGAATGGATCTTCCTACGCTTTTCACCAGGATAAAGCAATTTACGAGGAATATTTTAGTATATAAATTTTTCAAGGTTTTATATAGATTGGTTGAAATATAACGATAATTGTGGGACAAGTCGGAAAAAGTCAAACCGCCTGGGAATTTTCATAAAAAACGCTGCATAATCCTTTTGAGATATAACAATGTATGTTGGGTAAATATAATATGGTTTATTTTTGTTTGTATAGGTTAAAATAAAAGAAAATGACGTCCTTTGCAAAATGTATTCACAACGTAATATAATGACAATGACATGACACATTTTTCTTTTTGTTTTTAGCCAGGTGTAAATAATGACACAACAGAGACAATGTAGATCTACAAAGAAGTATGTGAGGGCATATATATATTTTTTAAGGATAGCTCATTGTACTAATTATATGTTTTAGAAAAGGGTGACATATAATTTTAAAGCTTTTAAACGTATACAGTATTAATAATTATCAATTTATTTATATGACAATGTGAGACTTTATACGTGTATATCGTTTTTCTCTACAATAAATCTTAATATAAAGAGGTAATAGATATTCTTCTTTATCTTCCACCTACACACCTGAAGTAGTGACTATAATAGAAGCTATTAAATATCTACTATCACATAAATGATAT
The DNA here is from genome assembly GCA_014332785.1 of Antheraea mylitta. NCBI lineage: Eukaryota > Metazoa > Arthropoda > Insecta > Lepidoptera > Saturniidae > Antheraea > Antheraea mylitta. The sequence continues at coordinate 17,404 of JACEII010002367.1, read as the reverse complement.
CAAACTATCCTATTGACATATTCACTACATTGCTTACAAAATGTTCAGCATAGTCCGACTTTTTCTAAAGTTCCCTGTTATCATAATTTTTAAATTTCATTTGTATCAATGATTTTGTTAAGGAATTTTTGTAGTTCTGGCATGGATACCAGAATCTAATGAGATCTAGAGTACTGAAGCTGTTGATCTTCTTGCTAAAGGAGCTATACAGACGATATTTAAATCACTATAAAACCGATGTTCGGGATTTCTCTAAATAAGACTGATCTGCCTGCATCATGAAACTTAAACTGGAATGTATATAAACAAATTACTGGCATCTCATATGCTTCCATTCAGGATAACATACCGGGTATGCTATGGCTTTATAAGATTTGTGAGTGTTGCAAGTTTGCTGAGTCTACTATCTGTAGGCTAAGGATTTATCAGTAGAGATGTGCTCTCCAGGCCATCTCAGAATCAGGGACAACTTAATTTGTGAATTTGGGTTTGATGAAGGCACTCTAGAGCAAATTTCTTTCAATGACCCTAATTTAGTGTATTGTATGATATTTTACCTAACAGTATAGTACGTTTGTCCAATTTTAATGAATAGTTTCTTCTTTTGTCGATATTCTGCCTAATCGTATATGTTTTACCAAAATTAAACTTTAACATAACACAATAAGTAACAGTAATTATTATGTAAATGTATGTATATTTAAGACACAATAGCTGTAAGTGTTGTGTATGTCTTAGTGTATTTCAGTTGCCTAATCGGGAAAAACTAAACTATATAGTTCGTATCTATAAAACTCCCTTATTGCAAAGGTGTAGTTGAAGTTTACAGATTCCATGTATACTTTACAAATTTTTATTGAAACACATAGTTAAATCAAACTGAAAATTTTATGGAGGTATATTTTACTTGACACAACATTTTAATAGATGGAGTTGGTTAAAAGATAATGGGAAATAAAAACCATAAGCGGCAAAATTATTGCGTAGGTGAGGGCCAGAGGAGCAACCCAGGGGATACCGGGAATATATCTTTTGTCAATAGATATACAAGATACTCTGGATTAACAATTGGACCCAGTAGGTATCGCTATAGTCGGGGTCTAGGTTTTTTAATGTTATAGAGTGGGTTAATATTTGAATGATAATGATATCTAGAATTGACATCTCACTATATGCTAAATGCATAAAAACGATTGTAACTTTAATACATTATGAAAATATGTACTTTGAAGTTGTGAAGTTGGCACAAGAAGATATCGGAATGGTGAAACAAAGATGAGTTCTGATATTCAAATCAATAGTTCTGGAGTTCCTGAAATTTAGAAATAATAGGTCTTTAACTATCAAATTGCCGTTCTGCAGTACTGGCCATTTCAAATCAAAATAGTTTTTGTTTGGCTAAGAATTCTAATTTCAAGTTAATTTTATTTTAAAAACATGGAATTCTTTTTCCAAAAATAGTCATTTGCTTATTGACTAGTGCTACATTTTCATCGCATTTCAATCTTTTTTGTCATCATGGATACGTTAAAAATTCGAGTAATTATGGAATACGAGTACCGTCGTGGCATCAACGCGGCACAAGAGGCACGTAACATCAACGACGTTTACGGAGCTAATACTACAAATCAACGCATCACCTGTTATTGGTTTGCTCGCTTTCGTTCTGGGAATTTCGACCTGAAAAATGAACCTCGCGGTCGTCCAAAGATTTTGGTCGTCAATGACGAATTAAAGGCGATTGTGGATGATGATACACAATCTACGGCTGAATTAGCAGCTGCTTTCGACGTTAGCGTCAAAACAATATTGGTCCAAAAGGTAAAAAGCAAGGTAAAAAAGCTTGACAAATGGGTGCCCCATGAACTCAATTTATTGCCATTTTTACAAAATCGTAGATTAATTTAGACGTTTATTGAAACTTCCAATGACAACTTCCAGTAAATAATAAAAAAATAGTTTAAAAGATTGGTATACTTTTATTTCAAAATTAGCATAAAATTTATAAGTAATTGATTAACATATCAATAAATTATACAATTAATATTTAAACTCTTTATTAAGATAATATAAACAACACTGTATAGTATGATTGTCTACGATCATTTAAAACATCTTTTCAACTGTAAATTTTTAACTAATGAAATAACTTCAGATTATTTAGGAAAAGCACTTCAATAAGTAAAATAATTAACTACATAAAGTTTACATGTCTCATAAAAAAAATGTTTTTAAACTTGCTTTATCTTTACATGAAAACTTTCTTTAAGCAAGAGAACGTCTAATTTCTAAAAGTTTTAACGCTTTCAAACATTGACTACTCGACGGATAATTGTAAAACTTTGCATACACGTGGTCCGATGAACACAGGACATCTTTTATCTAGAAGGGATATAGGTAATATCTCTAGTGCATATATGAAATCTGTATTAATGCTATGGAAAATCCACTCCAATTTCACACTTTCACAATTTCAGTAATCTCTCGCACCATACACTCGTATAAAATGGAGAGAGATTTTTTATTTATTTATTTATACCATATAGGAGGCAAACGAATATGCGGGTCACCTGTTGTTAAGCGATCACCGCCGTCCATAGACACTAGCAACTCCAGAGGAGTCGCAAGTGCGTTGCCAGCCTGTGTTTGAGGGAATGGAGAGAAAGGGAGAGGGGTTAGAGGAGAGGGGAAGGGAGATGAGAGGGGAGGGGAGATGGGTCTCCGGCGTTCTCACTGACCGAACGAAACGCAACAATGCAAGCACTGTTACTTCACGTCGGTTTTCTGTGAGTGAGATTAAGTGAGATAAAAAGAAAACAGCTAGAGAAAGTCATATGAAGGCGGTATAATGTTATTTTCTTACATGACAAGATCTGTCGGATCGCAAACCGCGTTAAGAAACTCCTTTTCAAGAATTATTCAATAATAATACGGCACATTTATCTTACTTAAAAGCTTACGAATTATAACTTTTAGCGGTACCTCTAATCATTTATTTTATAATTTATAGGTGGTCGGTCGAACCATATTGAAGTTATAACTGGTTTCAGCATGTATGGGTCGGTTCACCCCCGGCACTACCACCTGACCCACAGAAACACCCACGTTAAGCAACAGAGCTTGCATAGTTGCGTTTCGTTCGGTCAGTGAGAGCGCCTAAGGCCAACCTCGTTTAACTACAATTTGCCTAGTTAATTTCAAGGGGCATGTATGTACGTAAGGTATGGAACGCAAGTCATGTTAAAAAATGTAGGTTGAAAAAAGTTAATTGAAATGCAACAGTAAAATATAGGAAGGCGAAACGTCTTTTTCATTTATTATTGTATGTCACTCAAGCAGTGGGGTATGTAGTGTATATTTTAATTAATTTAGTGTGTTTTTAATGCATTTTTCTTGAAAGAATTGGTTGAGCACTTCTCCTCGATATAAACTTTGACTATGCCAAATTTCACGTTCATCCATTCGCGCAATTCGCTTAAAAAGGGGTACAAAATTTTCGCTTCCCGTATTAATATATATGTATATATATAAAATCGTTAGTAGCAGTAGTCTCATAAGAGATTGCGGTACAAAGCGACTAGTTATTACTAGTATTACTGGATGAAAGTTACAAACTGGGCCCAGTGATGAACCTTGGAGAACACCGGGAACAATATTAATTGGTGTAAATCGAATTATATGTCGTTCCGTAGTGAATAGGTGCTTCACTTCCCATCCGAAGCTCGTATTGCATTTGTTGTTGTTAATGCTGATGGCCTGATTACTGCTCCAGAAGCTTTTGTATGCTAAATGATCAAAGTACTTGTAGTATTGTTATTGAAGTTATTCTTATCCATTAGGTTTCTTGTAGATTTTGATATATTAATTAATGTGACAATTTTGAGAAATCTGCAAGCAATTTGGATTATAATAAAATATTGTTAACATTTTGTCTGATGGTAAGCGGTAGAAGATGGCTATTGTATCCAACTAGATTGTGGTCTATGTAGAATTCAGAATAGTCGGTTACTTAAACGTGCTGCTTTCCAAGATCAGCCCGAGTGTAATCAGTACTCAAGCGGGACAGTACAGTTTCCAGCGTGTTCATAACTGAATTGATACCAACGGTGCTAACCTCGTCACAGTATCTTTTTTTTTTGATAGTCACGTTTCAGTATCGACAAGTTTTTATATATCTATCTGCTACTATGCTTAACATCAGTATTACGCTTAACTATAGTAAAAACAATTTGTCTTGCTACCATAGCAAGCAAATGAATCCTGAGAGGTTTGTGGGTATTTTTAAAGATCTCATCTGGGACACCAAAAGCAACTATAGACAAAATAATTACCTCAATAGAATGAAATAAATTCTTTTCCTTGCTAAAGTCTTACATTTTACAAAAAATTACTTATATTGAAAAGCGTTTAAAACAAAATGGACTTCGTAAAAAAACAGGGTATGTCATGAAAGGAAAGTTGAAAATGATTTACATTTAAACACATACACACCATACAAGTGAACATGATATTCCGATGTATTCACCAATCAAGTACTGATTGATTAAAGACTGATTACTGACTGAAGAGTCTGGTATATATGTGTATCACTACAAATGTCGGTAGAAATAAAAAACATGATTCAGTCTTAAAATGGCGTGTTACATTGTGCGGTGCCTCCGGCTATATAAATTTGACATTGATCGAATGAGAACCGGTGTTTTAAACACTCTACCCGACACAGTGTTTACATTTCTTACTTTTTGTTGCACAAAAATATAGCTGATCAAAATTTCAAAGCCTTTCCGAAATTCAATTCAAAGAGAAAGTGTTAAAGCAGATTTTTTAAGTAAAACAAGCCGTCAAACCCTACTCATCTCTCATCTATATATTGCCTCACCTCGTTCTGTTTACATTTTCAAAAGTGCCTCATCTAAATCGCCCACAAGTATTCAATAGAAATACTTCCCTAGAAACATATTCTCATCTATACATATAATACGAATGATATTGTGGTGTAAGGGGTGTCGAGTAACATCTTAAGACTTGAGACACCCAAGCCAACCTCACCTGCACGTGGTGCACCCTGCTGAATAACGAACGAGACAATGGCGATAGCGGGGTGGTAGGGTTTTACTGCCCTACTGGGTCGCAACCACCATGTACATGGCGAAAAAGCTCGTCATAGTGACTCGCTTTTGCGCGTCGTGTTTCGGGATCAGCCTGTGCATATCCAGTATCGGGTGACTTTCGTCATTATGGCCGGCATGACAGCGGCGACTGACGATAGATGAACTGTCTCTCGATGGTCGCCACTGTTTTTGGATTGTACTATGCTTACCATCAGGCATAATGCAGTCACTTTGTCGTGCTTCAATAAAAATAAAAAAAATAATACGAATGAACATTTAACGTCTATGTCTGTTTGTATGAGCACGCATCACTGCTAAAGTATTGTGTTCACGATATTATTTCACAGAAGAAAGTTATAAAGCATATCCTCGAGTAACATTTAGTCTTTATTTCATTAAAATTGGTTCACTCTATCAATAGTTATTGTTATTTTAATGACGACGTGACTTAAGTACGAGAGAAAAGTAGATAAGTAAATGAACTTAATACATTCAGATGATTTTATTAATCACTGCTATTTTATATTTAGTTTCATGCAGACGGAGTCGTGGGCACAGCTAGTACTTAATAAAATACAAACTTACATAGTGAATGTAGGAGCTCAGTTGGTGATTGCTGTCGGCAAAGATGTACCTGGTATAATACCTCTACTTATTCCGAGTAAATCCAACGTCATATTATTGAGCACCGTATTTTTTAAAATGGCATCCAAATCGATAGGAACAGTTTCTGTATAAAATTAAAAATATTTGAAACGATGATGGTTCAGTGGTAGGGATAAGATATGGATATATATTCTGAAAAAATGATGTGTGTAAAAGGTGTGAATATTGAAATAATATCTGACTGGGGGGAGTGGAAACTGATAGCATTTTGTGTCGAATCTGCTTATGTTTTTTATTTCATAGGAGGCAAACCAACAGGCTGGTCACCTGATGTAAGTGATCACTGCCGTCCTCAGACACTTGCAACACCAGGGGAGTCGCAGGTGCGTTACCAGCCTGTGTTTGGGGGAAGGGGTAATAGTTAAGGGGAGCAGGGAAAGCGAGGGCTTCGGCGCTCTCACTGACCAAACGATACGCAACAATGCAAGCACTGTGACTTCACGTCGGTTTCCTTCCCGCAAACACAGTCTGCCAACGTATTTGCTACTCTCTAAACACCTCCTATTATACCAAAAAAAGAGGCGAACTCACTGACATACATACATTCGTACGGTTACTACTGTACTAGGTGCCTAATATACTGTAGTTAGGGCCGTGAAATTTTGTATGAGAGTTCCTTTTACACTGTAGGTAAGCACTAAGGAATTCAAATCCTATAGTGGTGTAAAGAATAACTAATATGGATGTAATCCTTGAATGAGCCCGAAATAAATATTATTATTATTATTATTAAAAGGGTATAAATCTTTGTAAAATAAAATAAAATTAATGAAAACAAAATTTAATTCGTGATTTTTCCATTTATTTGAAGTCGTAGGTACTTGCTAGTAGGGCGGACGGCCTGACGGCCATCAGCATCGCCCATCTGCGCAAATCGCACAGGGCAATGGCCGTCAGAGCCATACGCGGATACCGCACGATCTCATACGAGGCGGCCTCCCTATTAGTCGGATCCCCACCCTGGGACCTGGAAGCGAGAGCCTACGCGTCCCTTTACCAACTACGCGTGGAGGCGTTGGAGCGGGAACAACGACTCGTGCCTCGGGAAATCGAGGCACTGAGGTCCCAGCTCCACCAGGTCCTAGAGGTTGACGAGTGGCGACGACGACTTGAGCGGCCGAGTTCAGGCGTGGCAATTATCGAAGCCGTTCGGCCGGTCATGGTCGAATGGCTCACCAGGCGGAGTGGCACCCTAAGCTTCCGGCTGACGCAGGTGCTCTCTGGGCACGGTTGCTTCGCGAGTTACCTGTGTCGCATAGGCCGGGAGCCAGTTGCAGGGTGCCATCACTGTGACTGCGCGACAGACAACGCGCAGCACACGCTAGAAGTTTGTCCCGCCTGGGATGTGCCACGCCGCGAGCTCGTCGCGGCCATAGGCCCGGATCTCTCGCTCTCGTCTATCGTCTGTAAGATGGTTGAGAGCGAGACCGGGTGGAACTCCGTCGCCTCATTCTGCGAGGCAGTTATGCTCGCTAAGGAGGCGGCGGAGAGGGAGAGAGAGCGGACCACCAGGCTCCTCTCCCGCGGCCGACGAACACGGCGGCGACGGGTCGGAGACGATCTGAGGCCACCGTAAAGGGCCTGCGGGCGACGTGACGTGGGCACGTCCTTCGCCCAGCACTATAGCAGGCCCCCGTGGTGGAGTCGCATTGTGCCGTGCGACTCCCACAGTTCGTCGGGGGGGGTTTAACACCCGCCCCTCCCTGAGGGTTCTTCCACCTTGACCCCTCAGGCCGCAGAAGAGGCCCCTTAAGAGGGGCCGACACCTGCCGGGTAAGCAGAGGTAGTGCCGTAGGCAGTTCCTGCTCCCTGGGCAACAGGTGAAAGGAGGCACCATGGGGTTTTAGTCCGTGCAAGTCGGACATACGCCACCCTAGCTGCCCGGCCAGGGTGGGCATCCGAAGGGATTTCCCCATGTAAAAAAAAAAAAAAAGGTACTTGCTAGTACAATTGCAATAAAGTAGATAAACTCGTGATGCGCAAATATTTATCACACAGCAATTAAATTAGTCCCATAATTTTATTACAACTATAATATATTTTCTGACCTTTTCAATGTTATGTTCGTGATTCTTACTTAATAAAAAAATGCATATAAAGCCAAACTTAAAGATTTTTTGATACGGTTGTGCAGCAAGATTGTTTGCATATATATTTGGATAATTTTTCGAAAAATAATAATAGAGTATTAGGGAGACACAAAATAATAAAAGAATTGTAGAAACTACACAGAGTAAGAGAACATAAGATATATTCTCATACCTATTTCTGCCCTAAAACATAATAACTGTCCCACGGGCAAATGTCACTTGGTCTACAGGAGGATCTGAATAATTCATAGTCCGCAGTAAAAGGAAGCACGTGTGAGAAAATTATATAAGGACACACAAGACAGTGATGATTTACATTAAATATTTTGTGCTATATTGAAATGTAGGGAACATTTGTTTTTGGTCACTCTAAGTAACATTTAGTTCATATGGGTATTGGATAAAATTTCTCAAAAACAATCAGTATTGGCATTGATTGCTTGCTTTGCTTAATATTCTTCTGTCCCCTATTTTAAATTAATATCTCAATGCAAACTATAGACAGAGGTTTAAATAACAAAGCTTGCTGAAATGACGTGTTACACTATCTTCATGAAACTTACACAGACCAGACAGTGTATTGAAACATTCTGAGAGTTGTTACATTTATAATTTAGACTAGCTGCACCTTTTTTTTCCTTCATGGGGAAATCCCTAACAGATATCCATCCCGCCTGGCAGCAGAGGATGGATATGCCCGAGTCGCACGGATTAAAACCCCATCGTACCTTTTTACATCTTTTGGTCGGGGAACAGGGACTGTCTAATCTACGTCTGCTCCTCCTACACGTGTTGTCCCCTCCTGAGGGGACCCAAATGCGGCCTGAGGGGTCAAGATGGTAAACCCGTCATGGGTAGTGGGAAACTAGGTGTACCTAATGGTATCACTTCTGGTTTGATTAAATCCACCCTCGGCTCCTATACTCAAGCCTCGAAACACATCTGCCCTGTTCTATACATTATTATATTGAATTCTACGTTAACATATGCCTTTTATGGCAGTTATTCTACTCCCCAGGATTGCGATATGATTTCAGGTTTTTTTTTTATGTCATAATGGAGGCAAACGATGCGGATCACCTGATGTTAAGCGATCACCGCCGTCCATAGACATAAGCAACACCAGAGGAGTCGCAAGTGCGTTGCCAGCCTGTGTTTTGGGGGAAATGGGGAAATGAGATGGGGAGAGGAGATGGAAGGAGGGAGAGAAGAGAGGAGGGGAGGAAAGGTGGGCCTCCAGCGTTCTTATTGACTGAACGAATCGCAACAATGCAAGAAGCACTGTTACTTCACGTCGATTTTCTGTGGGTCGGGTGGTACTACCCCGGACGAGCCGACCCATTCGTGTTGAAATCAGTAATAGTTTCAGGGTGGCTCTACCACCTATTAAGTAACTTATATGCTTCCATAATCAGTAGACAAAAATAGAATATTCATCTTTTGTAATCATCGATTGATTACTCTATTCGTCACTGCGATGTTCAATTTATGTGGAACAATGCAGCAGCCAAAAATTTAGAAGCTCCCGGGTAAAAGGAACAGGGGAATAAGAGGACAATTGGGGCTCGAGTGTCATCAGCCTTCCATTTATTATCAAAGTCAGAAAATACTTTATTCATTTTAATCCCTGAGAAGGCGCTCATGACTGTCAAAGCTACCACAAGTTCGGAAAATGACCCAATCATCGAGAAAAACCGGCAAGAAACTTTTGTAGGTAGTAGAGCCATGCTGATGTTATAACTGGTCTCAGCATGAATGGGTCGGCTTGTCCAGGTTAGTACCACCCTCTTACAGAAAACCGACGTGAAGTAACAGTGCTCGCATTATTGCGTTTTAGTACGTGTTAGTTTCAACCTGCCTAAATAGCGTCTCTAGGCCCAACCTATACATTATTCTTTAGATTAGATAGCTCACTCGATCCCATATACACTTACCTGATTGTGGAAATGGCGTCACCAATATTACAGCCAATGTGATGAAAATCTGAAATCATATCAAAGAAGACGTGTAATAAGGCTCCTATTCCTTAGATTATCAAAACAGATTCTATATAATGACATATGTTGGTACGTCAGGTTTCGAACTTATATCTTGTACATTTGGATACCTAGTGTCAGTAACTTTTTTTATATATTATAGGAGGAATACAGACAGGCCAGTCACCTGATGCTAAGTGATCGCCGCCGTCCGTAGACACTAGCAAAACCAGAGCAGTCGCCAGTGCGTTGCCAGCCTGTGTTTGGGGGGACAGGGTTAGGGAAGTGGGGGAGGTGGTCCCCCTGGGGCCTCACTGACCGAACGAAACACAAAAATGCAAGCAATGCTACCTCACGTCGGTGTTTCTGTGAGTCAGGTGGTAGTACTGGGAGTGAGCCTACCCATTCATGCTGAAACCAGTAATAGCTTCAGCGTGACTACCATCTACCCATTACGACATATTCATTACATAAATTTGTTGGTGGTAAAGACATGCCGAAGCTATTACTGGTTTCAGCATGAATGGGTCGGCTCACCCGGGGTAGTACCACCCGACCCACAGAAACACCAACGTGTAGTAACAGTGCTTGCATTGTTGCGTTTCGTTCGGTCAGTGAGAGCGCCGGAGGACCACCTCCCCGATCCTCGCCCTTCCCTCCTTCCCTCCCTCTTTCTCCTTTTATATGCGACTCCTCTGATATTGCAAGTGTCTATGGACGACGGTGACATAATATATATATATATACTGTCTATAACCGTGGTCGCATGCGGCCCTCGGTTGTTTTTCGTGCGGCCCGCGACAAAGTAAATTACGACTTAAGGGGCTACCTCGGTCCCACTAGCGCCGCCAATTGAAAAATAAACATGTTTCAATAAAAAAAGAGAAAATTCTAACGGTGCTAGTGGGACCGAGGTAGCTTCTTAACGCTACTCGCGCGTGATCGTGTCGTGACTTGTTCCCGCGCTCCTCGCTCCGTGCCCGTGACGAGCCGCGACGCGAGTCATTTCATTTGTTTTTACGCACAAGAATAAACGTTTCTTGCTTCATAGATTGCGCGTGCGGTATTTTATGTATTATGGCGGGAGTATCATCTAAATGTGCTACTAAAAGGAAGACAACTGATGAAAATAGAAGTTTTCAAGGAAAATGGGAGGAAGAATTTTGTTTTATAAGTGGATATAAGGAGGGTACTGCTATTTGTTTAATATGCCGGGAAACTGTCGTCGGAATTAAGCGATACAATTTATTTCGCCACCACACAAGTAAGCATAGTTCATTTACCGAAGCCTACCCGTTAGAATCGATGCAAAGAAAAAATAAATTAAGTCATTTGAAATCGTCAATTCATCATCAACAAAATATAATGACGACAGCAGTCGGGCAAAATGAGGCTATTACAAAAGCATCGTACCAAGTATGTAACATCCTAGCAAAACGCATGAAGCCCTTTACTGATGCCGAATTGATGAAAGAGTGTATGATAACTGTTTCTCAACCGTTATTTGAAAATTTTTCAAATAGTAAACAAATAATGACTGAAGTAAAAAAGCTTACACTTTCTGAATCTACCTGTCGCCGCCGTGTTGAAGATATTTCGAAAAATTTGTTTGAGGCAGTGATTAACAAATTGAAAAACTGCAAATA
>JACEII010002356.1:3022-13696 GCA_014332785.1 Antheraea mylitta | reverse complement strand
CCCTTGAGTGCGTTGCTTGCGCGATACGGTGACACACAAATATACATAACCGCTACAACACTACACGATCACCCCCACATACGTGCACGCCTACACGCTTACACATGAAAGTGGAAGGGTTTACTTTTTTCCCCTTATCGAACTGAAAAACTCTCAATTTACCGATAATAAATATATGGAGGAATTGTTGAGGCGTGTATGCTTAGTACACATATACGTTTCAACAACTCATACACATATGAATAGTTAGCTAGGTTAGCTAAAATAGATCGCGATTTTGCATGCAACAGGCAACAGCTAAGCCGAGGTGTGCCGTGCACCCTTGAGCTGGTTGCCATAATAAAATCGGCTGAGTGCCTTAAGCGCTCACCTTAGTAGTCCGGTGAAGCTGTTAAGACCTTGCTGGGTTAAAAGCGTAGAAATTTCGAAAAAAAAAGCTTTAAAAAGGTTTCGTACTAAATGCAACGCGCTCGGCCGAGGCAAGTTCGCGTTATCCTTTTTTCATAAGTCTAACCTAATCTAACCAAAGCAAGACAAAAGAGCAAGATGGCGAACATTCAGCGAGCGCGATGCATTTAAAACGTAACCTTTTTAAAGCAAGTATAGTATTTAATACTTATTAACTTTTTTGTAATAACACCGATTATGTTTAGATTCTATTAAATAAATACAAATATAAATAACAATAATGCCCTCAAAAATATACGTAGGTATTATTCAGATATCAAAATGAGTAAGTTTCTAAAATGTATCGCTGTAAATTCTCTTCAGTAATATACGCTAGTGTTGTGAAACGCAAAGCGAGAGCTACTTTATCCCAGTTTCGTGATAGTATCAGGTAGCGGGTGGGGCTGTAGAGTTAGCGTGAATACGCTTGTGAGGTAATTTATTATCTCATACAGTGGTATTGTCTGCGCCTCGATAGCTCTGTATGTTTACTTGCTGGTTACTATTGTATAAATAAAATTCTCTCTATGTATAAAATATGTATAATTGACAAGTCAACAATATGCTGGCTCAAGCCCGAGAGTCTAGAGGGGCGCGTGCCGGAGTGTTCGGAGTGAGTCCATGTGTCCGGGCTCCTTGACACAGGCGCGTGCAGGCGTGGGGGGTAAGAGTAGCTTGCAGTCCGCATTACGGCATAGGCCGTAACAGCTATTATATTTAATATTTCTAAATACAATGGTAGCTAGCGTTTCATGCATAGTATATTGGTCACATTATTCATATATATATTGTATATATATACATGTATAGGTAGCAGCTATACGATGCGTTATATCATCCTTCCCCGTATCTGAAGCAGGCCGTCTCTCGCACCACGGCCAACAAACACATCAGCCGAGTATGATCCAGTTCCATGCACATAAAGCATCTGAGGATCTTCTTCCCAGGTGCTGGATCCGGGACGAATTCCAGCCGATCAGGAAACGGCCGGCCTACATCAGCTTCCGTGCTGCATTCACGGGAAGGGCGACAAACAGGGAGTTGTTCCTGCCGCCACCAGTGCGATGCTCGCCCATCCTCATCAGAATGTGTTCATACTCACCTGATTTAACTATCGCCTACAAAGCCTCGTCCCGGCTTACCGATTCGTCGATTCCAGCGACTCGGATATCCGTCTTCCAAACTGGCCGGGCTACAATAGCTAGTGTATCGAGCCTTCTTAACCCCCTCTGCTTCCTTATTGGCATGCTCGGGGGCTTAGGGGCTAAAAACCTCCAAAAGCTTGGCTCCTGTGGCCCTAGGCCGCGCCTATAGGCTACAGATACTACACTCTGGGAGCGACATCTCTAGCCTGCTCTTCTGGATTGCCTTATACGTCACCCTCTTTTCCGCTGCTTTCAGCCTCTTTCGCCTGGATCCACCCAGATTTAATGCCATAGCTGCGTCGTTAGCCGCTGGAGCCGTCTTCTTTTTTTTCTTGCAGTGTTTAGCCACAACCGTCCAGCACTCTAAATCCAGTAGTGCTGAAAGGGCCATCACTCGCAGCCTTATTTGCCGTTTACTGAGGGCTGTCCACCTGATCGCTTGATTCCTTGACCACAGGAGATACTCTGTATTTTAAATCTTTATAGATATAGTTCTTCTATTTGTGTGTATATGACTAAACTCCTTCTAAACGGTTAGATGCATTTTGATGAAATTTGTGAGTTTTTAGACTCAATAATGGTTTAGATACACAACTGGATATGGTTGGTAGAGCTACAGTTCAATTTTAGGATTTTTCTTTTTTCAGGCAGGGTATAAAAATATAAAAAGCCTATTTATTCCAATGTAACAGTAACATTATTAAGATACACGTTTTTTAACATTAATTTTCGTGGACCCCTCTTCGGGTAAAGGCCTCCTTCAGAGAAAGCCAAGCGTCGCGACTCGTTGCAATATTTCGTCTCTCCATCGAGCTTTTGGCCTACCTCTAAATCTATATCCGTGAGGCCTGTTCCACAGAGTTTTTGTCCATCTGTAATCTGGGATACGAGCTACATGTCCTGCCCATTTCCATTTTAAATTGCGAGCAAAGGATAGAGCATCTATTACTTTGGTTTTTTCTCTAATTATTTTGTGTCGTATTTTGTATTTTAATTTTATTTTGAGTGAGCTTCGTTCTAATGCTCTTTGGCATGATGTAAGCTTCCTATTTATTTTTGAGTCGAATATCCATGTTTGGCATCCATACGTCAAACAAGGTAGGATACATGTGTCCATTACTTTCTTTTTTAGTTTTAAATTTATATCTGACTTCAGAACATCTTTGTAGGCCCAGAACTTTTTCCAAGTAATTGCTATTCGTCTATCTAGTTCTTCAATATTATTTTCTTTACGAAAGGATACTTGCTTGCCTAAGTAAATGTATTCTTGTACGTACTCTAACCGTATACTGTTTATACAGATGGGTTTCTTATAGTGGTTGGTCATTACCTTTGTTTTTAGGATATTCATCTCTAAGCCTATAGCTGAGCTAACCTCGTTGAGTTCTACTATCATCGTTTGCAGTTCTAAAGGGTCTTCTGAAAAGAGTACGATATCGTCAGCGAATCGTAAGTGCTGAAGGCGTTTTGTGCTTATTTTTAGTCCTTTATTATCCCAGGGTAGATCTTTCATGATATTCTGAAGAACTGATATGAACAACTTTGGTGATAGTGGATCGCCTTGTTTGACTCCTTTTGAATCTAATTTTGCTTGTACCACTCGAATATATATTCTTTATTATTCTAATATTTTTGTTGTTTACATTTTGGTGGTAAAGAGCTTCCCAGACACTATTGTGTAATATGGTGTCAAATGCCTTTTTATAGTCAATAAAAGCCAAATATAGTGGTCTTCGAAATTCGTAATACTTTTCAATTATTTGCTCTAAAACTTGAATATGGTCAATGGTACTAAATGATTTCCTGAAGCCCGCATGTTCTTTTGGTTGATGGTTTTCTATATTGTTGTTGATTCTCTCTAATAAGCAGGTGGCGAAGAGCTTATATAAGCAAGATATTAAACTTATTGATATAACTATATTATCAGTAGGAACACACATATATGTTAAAAAGATAAATCCGATCGAGTTTCTTGCCGGATCTTCTCAACCGGTGGTAGTTTTGACGTTCATAAAAGCTTTCTTAGGGCCTAAATTGAATAAAGTATTTTTATCTTGAGTTTTGATGCTTTAACTCTCCGGAATTACTTACTCACTCTTTGAAATGACATGAGTTTCATCTAACTTTAAACAATCATCTTGAAGACATTTACTCCGCTGAAGCTGTGAGGGACCGTCAGACCAATAGCGTAGTCAGACGAAAAAATCTTGAAGACTATCTGACTAGACATGTAGTCTTATCATATGTACTTTACACGAATCTTAGTTTGTATTAATTTTCATAATAATTTTTAATAAATCACTCGCTGACATTGGAGTCATACCACTGCAATGCAAATGTCCACAGTTTGAAAGTTCGCGTTATCTTACTGTTTGAAGAGAGATTTACGTATTTAGTTCGCGCTGAATGTCCTTTTGTTCGATACGTCATGTGTTTATTCTATTAATAAACTAGCTGTTACCCATGACTTTGTTCGTATAAAGTAGGGTTTTGTTGTCTCATAAGAAACTTATATGTATTTTATGAGGTGGTATTTTTTGTTGGTGGTATAGTTACGCTGAAGCTGTAAATAATTTCAGTATGAATGGGTCGGCTCGTCCGGTGTAGTACCACCCTCTCACAGAAAATCGGCGTGAAGTAACAGTGCTTGCATTGTTGCGTTTCGTTCGGTTAGTGAGAAAGCCGGTGGCACTCCTCCCTTCCTCCCTCCCCCTTCACCCATATACAGATTGGCAACGCACTTACGACTTCCCTGGTGTTGCAAGTGTTTATGGGCGGTGGTAATCACCGTAGTGTTGACATCAGGTGACCCACCTGATCGTTTGCTTCCTAAGACATAAACTCTTTGAGGCATAGTGGGAAAGAAACATTCAGTATGTGTTTAACATAAGGCAGGTATGTATTTATGTCCCTGTGTAAGTATGTATAAGTGTCTGTTTAGTCCTGGTAGTTTAGACAAATGAATGAATTTTACTTTATAAGTATTTTAATAAAGTCATTAATGTATTATTAAGTCTAACTACTATTTACATTTCCTGCGGTACTTAAGTCATGTTCTCATTAAAATTACAATATTTTTTAATAGACCAAACCGATTTTAAAGAAACAAAGAATAAATGTTACTCAAAGGTTTTATCATGAACTCTGAATATTTTAGCAGTAGTGCGTGTTCAATCTTTAATCGACCCTCCTGATGATTTAATCGACCCTCCTGATGAAATAACGGCTGTGAACGATCAGTACCAGCCTGTCTCTCCAAACAGAGCGTGTTCACGCCCGAGCCCGCGTAACCACAGATCACGCCGCCGTGGTCTAGGGGTAAATTTCGCTCCCACACACCAGATTAGGCCTCCCTCGGCAGCGGCTCAAGCCTAGGTCCATTCCCTCGGCGTGGAGCTCTTGAGTGCGCTGCTCGCGCGATACAGTGACACAAAATGTTACATAACTGCAACAACAGTACACATATCACCCCCACGTACGTGCACGCATATACACCTACACATAAAAGTGGAAGGGTTTTGTTTCTTTCCCTTATTGAACTGAAATAGTTTGGAAAATTATCCGATACGAAATATATATAGGAGTTGTTGAGGTATGTATGCTTGGTACACATATATGCTCCAACAACTCATATATGTATGAATAGTTAGCTTAGGTCAGTTCAGATAGGTCGCGAATTGCACATGTCGGGCAGCAGCCAAGGCCTAGGTATGCCGTGCACCCTTGAGCTAGTTGCCCAAATAAAATCGGCCGAGTGCCGCAAGCGCTCGCCTTAGTAGTCCGGTGAACCTGTTAAGACCTTGAGGGCTCAATAGCGTAGTCAGTTCGAAAAAAAAAGCGTGTTCAATCGAACAGACATGTTTAAAATTTATTGAAATGTATTTTATCACTTATTCCTGGAAAACTGCAGTAATTTTGTTTACAAAAATCTAAAAAGTTACATTTACATTCTTATACGGATAGAAGAAAATATAAATAGTTTATGAGCACTCTCGTATATATTTAAGTTATATATATAAGTCAAAGAAATTCCACTTGTACCGTGTGTACACATTGATACATGTAATGTTTTTAATTGTATTTGTGTAATTTCTACTTTATAATCCTAAAACTGAACATCAACTGTCTCTATAACGTGTTTTGATTACTGTTTAAACTCTATTGCAAAGTATTTTTTTTTTATGTCATAGTCGGGTCATGGCGGGTCACCTGATGTTAAGTATCACCGTCGTCCATAGACACAAGCAACACTAGGGGAGTCACAAGTGCGTTACCAGCCTGTGTTTGGCGGAAGGTGGGAAGGGAGGTGGGCCTCCAGCGCTCTCAATGACCGAACGAAACGCAATAATGTAAGCAATGTTACTTCACATCGGTTTTCTATGAAAGGGTGGTTCTACCCCGGACGATCCGACCCGTTCATGCTGAAACCTGTAATAGCTTCAGCGTGGCTCTACCGCCAACAATAGTATCTAACCAAAAGAGTACTTTGAAAAGTAGTTTATCTGTTATAAAAACTCTTCAAGATATTTCAACAGTCTCTGAAATTAAAAGCAACTGAAACCGCACGCGTAGCTAGTACATAAAAATTAAGACACAATTTCAATTAAACACAGCCTGTGTTCCAGTGATAAAGTAGCCGATATACACCAAACTTTTTAATCGATGCCACACAATTTTCTCCACTCAACATTTTATTTTTCGATCTCACTACTCTGTTGGCTTAGCAAGACCTTAACTGCTTCACCGGACTAGTAAGGCGAACTCTTATGGAACACCTCGGTTTGGGCTGTCGTATAGGTAACGCGAAATCGCGAATCTAACTTAACTAATTATTCATACATATATGAATTACTATAACAAACATGTGTCCGAAGCATGTATAACTTAGTAATATGTATATGTGAGTCGTATCGAGCTAGGTTACTAATATATTTCAGTTCGAAAGAGGTTTAAAATAAAACCCTTTTCCTACTACAAGATATGGATGATCGATATTCATCGATGTTGAAGAAACATCGATGTTTTGAAAACGATAATATCGACACATCGATGTTTTGATTTCGATAACATCAACGTCATGAGACCGTTGCATGTACTAGCTAGAGACTAGAAAATTATCAAATTTGTAATCCGTACGAATAGTTTTTTTCTTTGGATGACCTTTTTTTGTTACCGACCTCTGTTTTTACATAAAATTTTAATTTCTGGCAAAAATATCGATGTTTTGCTATCGATGTTTATAGTACATCGATACTATTGAATCGATATTGACACTGATGTCAACATCGATGTTTTTCTTTTTTTTTTTCTTTACGAAATGAAAACTCCGTTGACCTGGAAAGGTCTTTACAGCTTCACCGAACTATTAAGGCGAGCGCTGAAGGCACTTAACCGACTTGGGATGTTTGGGCGACCAACTCAAGGGTACACGGCACACCTCGGCTTGGGCTGTCGCCTGTTTTGTGCAAAAATCGCGACCTATCTGAGCTAACCTAAGCTATCTAGATATACGTATATGAGTTATTGAAACATGCATGTGTACCAAGCATGCGTGCCTCAACAACTCCTATATGTATTTTGCGTCGGAAAAAATCCTCTAAACTATTGTATACAGGATAGGACGATGTTTTTCTAATATCGCTCATCCCTACTATAACATTTACGATGAAGTTTCTTATAGCACGCAATAGCTATGCTACAGAACCTTCTTACACAAATATGTCTATGTTTGGTTTCTCCGAGAGTGGCAAGTATTGATCATCGGGAACGGTACATAGACACTTTAGGTTTACGAATAGTTGCCGCGATTGAAAAGTACAGTGGAGCCATCTCTTAACGACATGCGCTCTCTTTGAATCTGTACTTCTATGCACGCTGTGATGCAAATTAATTCCTATACAAACGGTTCTTTACGGTAGTATAAATGACTAGCCTTTGTCCACAACTTCGTTCGCGTTCTCAATAGGAAAAAACATCCCGATTTTGAAATATTTTTCATCTGTGCTCCACTCCTATTGGTCTTAGCGTGGTGATATAGCTTATAACCATTCTCGATGAATGAGCTATATAACACTGAAATAATTATTCAGATCGGACCGGTAGTTCCTGAGATTACCCCCTACAACGTCACAACATCACAAACTCACAAACTTTACCTCTTTATAATATCACTAGCCTCTGCCCGCGACTTCATTCGCGTGGCTTGGATATACTAACACTAACACACAGCAGTTCTTAAAAGGAAAAAACATCCCGATTTTGAAACATTTTCCACCTGTGCTCTATTGGTCCTAGCGTGATGATATATAGCCTATAACCATTCTCGATGAATGAGCTATATAACACTGAAAGAATCATTCAAATTGGACCAGTAGTTCCTGAGATTACCCCCTACAACGTCACAACATCACAAACTCACAAACTTTACCTCTTCATTATACTAGTATAGATAAAACATAATCCCCGTCTGTAAGTGTCACAATAATGGACAAGAGATTTTTTTACCTTTTTTTTATATCATTGGTGGCACACGAACATGCGAGTCACCTGATGGTAAATGATCACCGCCGCCCACGGACATTTGCGACACGATGGGATTGACAGATCGTATATCGTCGGCCCTTGAATATATTATGTAAAAGCTTATATAATAGTATATTATATAGTATATTGTATAAATAATATTTAAGATACATTAAACAAAACATCAGTGTTTACTTATTTTTTCATACAAATAACAATTAGTATAAATTTTTCATTAGTTCATTAATGTGTATTTACGCCAACAGATGTCGCTCAACATAATAACCAATGTTCTGAATAGCAGCAATTTCGATACGATATTGTACTACCGTGATATATCTATCGTGGACTCATTCAAAATGAAATATAATTAATCCAAACTATTTTATTTCATGAGCTTCTATAAATACGTTTGTTTTTCCAAAATGGCGCTAGATTACTGTTCTAAGAATATTTCAAGGGTGAACATAGATAATAATGAGATCGTTTCTGTGTTTGTTACTTGTTCAAATTATAATTTTCATATATTTGTGAAGGCTGAGGGGTCTCCTACTGAGGAGCTCCTTGAAACGACAAATGGCATGGAACAAATCTGCTTATAGTTTAGGACAGATTGTAGATAAGCATTAAAGAAAATAAAATATTATTTTCGTACATTAATCTTATTTATAGAAAAAAAAAAAACACAAAAGACAAGGCTTATTATAGGGTTGTTTAACATGTGAAAAATGTTGATATTTGGAACTAACAACTCTCACTGTGCATTCCTATATTATTTTTTTCGAAATAACTACGCTTTTGACCTAGCAAGATTTTAACAGCTTCACTGGACTACTAGCGTAGCGTAGCGTAGTTTTTCATATATATACAACGTACAACTAGATACTGTAGTGACACTCTGCATCTCGAAGAACAAAATCGTTCACAGAGGGTGTGGCCACTTGAATTGCCAATATTGAGTTTTACAATACAATCCTATGATTTACTTAATCACTAAGTTTATAACTGAAATTTCAAGCGGACGTAGTCACAGGCACAACTAGTTTCAAATAAAACATAGCATGTATTCCAGTAACAGAGTAGCTGATATACATCAAACTTTTCAAGCGGTGTCGCGCAGTTTTTACCACTCAACATTTTTTTTTCAAATTGACTACGTTATTGGCTTAGCAAGCCCTTAACAGCTTCACCAGACTACAAAGGCAAGCTCTTAAGACACATCTCGGCTTGGGCTGTTATCTAGATTACGCAAAATCGCGAATCTAACCAAACTAAGCTATGCTAAATAAAATACCAAGTATGTATATCTCAGTATATTGACGTAAGAAAGCAGAATTGTCGATATCGTATGTGTATTTCGTATCGGGCTAGCTTACTGAACTAATTGAGTTCGATAAGGGAATAAATACAACTCTTTTTTCTTACCCACCATTTACTAGAAAGTCTCTATAGCACAGCAATAGCTATGCTAAAGAACCTTCTTACAAAAATACCTTCAACATGAAATTTGATTGCCGTTCTTGTATTGAAAATCACGAGCAGTAAAGATTTAAAAGGTTACAAATAGTTGCCGCGATCCAAATATACAGTGGCGCCATCTCTTAACGACAATCGCTCTCTCTGACTCTGTACTTCTATTCATTATCTGCCGGTAAGGATAAAATGCTATCCGGGATGGACGATAACCTTTCATCTATCCTTGGAATGCATTACACAAAGGTCGATGACACTGGCCAAGGACGCCTTTGGGTAGATAGGAGCCTTTATTCGTTCCCTCGCGGCTTTAAATTATTGTTTAGTGTATTATCTAAAATAATTATAAATCTAAAAAAATAAAATAACTTTTGTAATAGTGATGCAAACTTTTTTAATAATAGTGATCGCCTAGTGGGTGAAATTCGATTATAATTCATTTTGATTCCAATAAGACCAAAGAGATGTCAATATAAAAAATAGTCGTTTAAAAAAACATCTGATATCTTCTATGTATACATATAATATGAATCTAAATCTAACGTGACAGTACTTTTTCGGTTTTCCTGAAAAAAAAAAAAATGATTAAGGTGTCTAGGAATAAGTAATAAAATTTCAATCATTTTTAGAAACGCCTGTTTATCTATCTGTATGAACGCGCATCATTACTAAGGTACTGGGTTCATAATAAAACCACACCAATAAAATCATAAAGAATATCTTTGAGAATAACTTAGTCTTTGCTTCATTAAAATCGGTCCACTCTGTCAAAAGTTATTGTCATTTTACGACACTGTGTAAGTACGAGAGAAAAGTAGGTAAGTAATGGACTTATATTCAGATGAGTTTATTAATCACTATTTTTTAACCGACTTCGAAAAAGGAGGAGGTTCTATGTTCGGTAGTATGTTTTTTTTTTTAATGTATGTTAATCGATATCTCCGTCAGTTGTGAACCGATTTTAATGATTCTTTTTTTGTTTGATTCGACTATACTCCAAGGTGGTCCCATATAAATTTGAATAAAATATTCAACCCCTAAGGGGGTTAAATATCGTTTATTTGATTTTCACCCAGTTCGTGTCTAC
>JACEII010002344.1:0-13037 GCA_014332785.1 Antheraea mylitta | reverse complement strand
CAAACAAACAAACAAACAAACAAACAAACAAACAAACAAACAAACAAACAAACAAACAAACAAACAAACAAACAAACAAACAAACAAACAAACAAACAAACAAACAAACAAACAAACAAACAAACAAACAAACAAACAAACAAACTCTTCAGCTTTATATATTAGTATAGATATGTTAATATAATATACGTTAATACTTCTAACTAATTCAGCTGATAGATAATTTCGCAATGGAACGTCAGTTCGTCTTGGCGCAATCGTCGTGTATGTCGACTTATTCGTATCGACGAAGACGACGGGGACGTTGGTTCGAATCTCACCATTCACCCTTTTTGTTTTATTTTTAAGATGCCTAGCGTGATGAAATGTAGCTTAAACTTTTATCTAATCTTACTGGCTTATATAACACAAAGAAAAGTTACCAAATTCCGTCAAGAATTACATGAACTACAGATTTTTAACTTTCGTCCGTTATCTTGGAGAACCCCATGCGTTTTATGAGACAAAAAGAGAAATACTTACTAAATATACTAAATAAACTCAATTGTTAGGATTCGAAGCTACATTCGTCGATACAATATCCGAACATAATATTTTATTAACAACTATTTTTTTTCCGAACTAACTACGCTATTTGCCTAGCAAGGTATTTACAACTTCACTGGACTTTTTTTTTTGATTGGGGTAATCCTTTCGGATGCCCACCCTGGCCGGGCAGCTAGGGTGGGGTATGTCCGACTGGTACGGACTAAAACCCCATGGTGCCTCCTTACACCTGTTGGCCGGGGAGCAGGAACTGCCTACGGCACTACCTCTGCTCACCCGGCAGGTGTCGGCCCCTCATAAGGGGCCCCTTCTATGGCCTGAAGGGTCAAGGTGGAAGAACCCTCAGGGAGGGGCGGGTGTTAAATCCCCCCGACGAACTGTGGGAGTCGTACGGCACAATGCGATTCCACCACGGGGGCCTGCTATAGTGCTGGGCGACGGACGTGCCCTTTATGGCGGCCTCAGATCGTCTCCGACCCGTCACCGCCGTGTTCGTCGGCCGCGGGCGAGGAGCCTGGTGGTCTGCTCTCTCTCCGTCTCCGCCGCCTCCTTAGCGAGCATAATTGCCTCGCAGAATGAGGCGACGGAGTTCCACCCGGTCTCGCTCTCAACCATCTTACAGACGACAGACGAGAGCGAGAGATCTGGGCCTAGTGCGGCCCCACTTGCGTCGTTGTCTAGTGTACTGGCGACGGGCCGCCACACACGCTTTGCGCAACTCCGCAATTTCGGCGGTCCACCAGTACACGTGACGCTTGGTGGGTGTCGGCCCCTTGACTCGGGGCAACGCCGTATCGCATATGCGCATCACGTCCGCCCGCAGAGACTCCGCCTCGAAATCGACGTCGGTAGGTCTGTCTGGTTATTCATCTGTCACCCAGGCCTGGGCGACCACCGTTTCCAGGAGCGCCTCACGATTGAGGCGCTTCAAGGCCCAACGCGGTCCTTCCCCTGAGAGGGTCCTGCAGGCTAGTCCGTCCGAGGGTTAGGTGGAGTCGTCGAATCGTATGTAGCGATGGTCCGACAACGTCTCCACCTCCTCAAGGACTCTCCATCCCTGATCACGGTGTTATAAAGCAGGGCTAGCGAACGAAACGTCCACCATCGAGCCACCCTGCTGTCGCACGCACATGTTAACAGACCCCCTGTTCAGAACGAGTAGGCCCGATGATATGGCCCACTCTTCCAGAGCCTCACCCCTCAGGTCCGTGGAAGGGGAACTTCAAGCCAAGGATTTGGCATCGAAGTCCCCTAGTACTAGGACAGAGTGAGGATGGCTGCGACTAACGACGATCTGTAGATCCCCGAGGAATCCCTCAAAGTCGGCGAGTCTCATGCTAGGAGGCGCGTACACCCTCACCACCATCGTACCGCCGTGATGGGTACCGCTGCATACCACCGCCCCTTCAATATGTTAGCGAAGGGTGGGGAGCCAGCGCCAGCCTGGGACACTAAGGCTACCGAGCCGTTAGCGTCTCCCACCCAGTTACCCCCAGGCGGGATAAAATACGGCTCGGCCATCACGGCAACGTGAATCGACCACTGCGCTCTAGTATAGAAGATCCTGGGCCCTGGTGCAGTGGTTGAGATTTCCTTGGAGGAAAGGAAGTGTCATATTTATGGATACTCCATTTCCACCGCCTGTGTCACCCCGACTTCTTAGTCAGCCGACGACGTGGAGGGTTGCGCGGGACTTTTCCCCCTTCTCACCCTCTTCCTTCTTGTCCTCTGTTTGGGTGGGTCTGCGGGCTTAGTACAAGCCCTGCTCCCCATTCGGTGACTGGCGGCCTTGCCTACAGCTGCGCAGACCGCACAGTGCATTCCAGCACTGCAACCGCCGGCCTTATGCCCCGGTTGACTGCATTTGAAGCAAAGTTTGCTGCAGTCAACACTGGAGATTCAATTCACCCCCAGATGGCCGTTCCGGAGGCAGCGAAAGCACCTCAGGGGCTGGGGTGGCAGGACTTTCACCTGCGCCGAAACCCACCCGATCAAGACTCTTTGCCCATCACCTAACTTTTTCCCGCTGCTACCGGGCACGTGACTACCGACGAATATAACCCCCTAAGGTCGGAACGGACGCCGTTAGTCTTAATGTCGTCCGGTGGATAGTCTGCAGCTGCGGCAACTGCCGCAACAACTTCATCGGGCGTTACGGCCTCGTCCAGATCCGAAATGCGCACATTTGCGGTGAGCATGGGTCTGAACACTTTCACGCCCTTTGGAACCACCTCTCTAACTTTAGCGGCCAGAGCGTCCGCTTTCCCACCACTAGTGGCTCCGGGAACCTCGAATATTATACAATAATATTTCTGCTGCTAGGAGGTTTTCTACCCATGGCTAAAGTAGGCTCTTTATCTCCTTTGGCAGCATTCGCCGTCAGCCTTTTCCGCCGGGAAGATCTCTGAGGAGCGGGAGGCTCTAAAGACTGCTCTGATGCTAGTCTACTCGTATCCTCCGCAACCCTCTGGTCGGCAGTCAGTAGTGGGTGCTTTTCTGGAGGGAGGCTCCTTTCCAATGCCTCAAGTCGAGTGCACAGCATGCGTGCAATCTCCTCGAGTTTTGCGTTTGCGTTGGGAGGTTGGCGTTCGTCGCGATATCCTGGTTTTCGGCGCTGAGGCAGGGGCGGGAACTCCTCCCTCGTCAGATTTCGCGGGAGTGGAGGAAGTGAGACTTCCACTCCAGCGCTCCGTTCCGCGTAGGAGGCAGGAACGCTGAACGCTGATTGTTGAGCCGGCATAACAGATAGCTCAGCCACCTATTTTCGGAACTCTGCCAGCTCTGCGGTCTGCTTGGCGTTAGCTTCCTCCAGTCTCTCGTACACCGTCTGAAGCTTTTCTATTTCCTCAGAAGGAGTCACCCCATCACACCCTCCATTATAGATTCAGCGGCTTCATAAAGGGCTTTTATACAGATACCCTGCACACGTCTCAATGTCTTGGCGACGCACAATATGACTTTCACATCACCAAGAGCTCTTTTCCGCAGGTCAACGGTAGGTTGCTCGCCGACATTGACTAGAACGGCAGCTTTCCTTGTGGCACGCTCAGTCCATGCCTTAGATGCCAGCCTCTTTATTTCCTCCTCTGCAGTACGGATTTGCTGCTCTTTTTGAGGCGGTCGAGGTTCGCCGTCGCTTCCGCCAATCCCACGTATTTTCCGGTCGTCGGCGGGCGACCTCTGGCCCTCTTGGGAACAGGGGTACATTGCCCAGTCGCACCAATTTGGGGCTCTGATTCCGACGATGAGCGCCCTCTCTATGTTCCGGCCTGCGAGTCACCATCATCCTCGCTAGCCGTGATCATCGGAGTTGCACTCGCATCACTACCCTCAGCGGGTTCTTCCAGGAACTTTTCAGGTGGGGACGGACACTGTCCAGCAACCTGAGGCTGTTCCGCAGCCTAAGGTGGTTCCACGTTCTTAGGCTGTTCCTCAGCCTGAGGTAGTTCCACATCCTGAGGCTGTTCCAAAACAGAAGGCTGCTCGGTTGTCCGTAAACGGGTAGCCATGGTCGTCATCTTCTTTGAGGGATCAGCTGTTCGTATTCCTTCTCTGCTTCTTGTTGACAAGGGACGAAGCAAAATTTACCCCCCCCCCCCCCCAGACATGGTGGGGCTGCCCGAGCCCGAGGACTCGGGAGGGATTCTCCGGCTCCCCTGGAACCGGTACCCTCCTGGGGTAATGCCTTTTTAAATCTTGCTTTCATTGTAGATCCTACTACACGTGAAGTTCGCGGTACACCCACCGAGGTCGGTATACAAACACCGACCCCACCCTCATTCGCGCCAGCCCGGTACTGAGGGTACCGCTCACACACCACCCTGAGGTCAGAGATCAGGCACCGGTCAACGGGACCAACGTTACCCAGGGTGCGCCACGTGGAATCTGAGCTAAGCTACATAATCATACTTATATGAGTTATCGAAACATATGTGTACTAAGCATACATACCTCAACAACTCTTATTTGAATATTGTGTCGGATAATTTTTCTAAACTATTTCAGTTTGATAAGGGACAAAGAAAAATAAAATCTTTCCACTTTCATTTATAAGCGTGTGTGGAGGTGATATGTGTAATGTTGTCACAGTGATGTAAGATTTTGTGTCATTGTATCGAGCGAGCAGCGTCCTCAAGGGCATCACGCCAAGGGAACGGACCTAGGCTTGAGCCGCTGCCGAAGGGGAGGTTAGTCTGGTGTGCGGGAGCGAAATATACCCCCACACCATGACGGCGTGACAATATCAACTAAGCCATCATCGCTTCATTATTTACCAAAGAAAATATTGAAATTCTAATTTACAGAAAGTACTCTTTATGTTTACATGATATTCTTGGAAGCAAATGTAATAGATATTGTTGCTTTCGTAAAATATATTGTGGAGTCAAAAGTTTACTTGTTATAAATTTGAAATAATTATTTTATAACAAAGTAATGAGTTTAATACCAACATTGGAAATGTTACCCTTGGGGCTAGTTGGCCGTAATTTGTTGTTTAAATAAGATAAAATCATTCCCTCTTTATTTCAACGTTCGAAGGGTCCTCAAGGAGTAATTATAAGGCAAAACATTTTTCTATGAAGAAATAAAAGACGTATGAAGAATGTTGTATTTATGGTTTAAATAAAACTTTTACTTTGATGTCTTAAAAAGAAATATTTGCTGTTTAATTATCATTTTCTAAATATAAAATCTTTAATTGGGTGTGGTGTAATTGTATAAGATTGATTGAAATTTTATAGTATGCCAACCTCAAGCATTACTTTAAAAAACCGTGTAGCGGCGTTTGCGTTAGCAAGGTATTTCTTTTTCGTGGACTAAATAAAAGATTTTGCGTTTTGATGCGTTTTAACAATGTTATTATAATAATTTACTGTGAACGCGCAAATTTTTGCGGGTGCGACTTCAGGTTGGTTAATGTTTCATTCTGAAATAATTTTCATATATATTC
This sequence comes from Antheraea mylitta, assembly GCA_014332785.1. Classification (NCBI taxonomy): domain Eukaryota; kingdom Metazoa; phylum Arthropoda; class Insecta; order Lepidoptera; family Saturniidae; genus Antheraea; species Antheraea mylitta. The sequence goes on along the minus strand of JACEII010002344.1, from coordinate 7,540 downwards.
AATTCGGTAGCAAAGAATAATATAATATTTATCCTTCAAATTACATTTTTATGTTACGCGGAAAAATTCGTATGACTGAAAAGTCATAAGGGAAGTCTAAGGACTAGGAAATAAATATAACCTAAATAAATAAGTTTTTTTTTATTGTAGCACGGCAAAGTGACTGCACTATGCCTGATGGTAAGCACAGTACAATCCAAAAATAATAGCGACCACCGATTGACTCACTGTCCATCGCCAGTCGCCACTATCACGCCGGCCTGTAATAAGCTGGATATGCACAGGCTGATCCCGAAACGCGACCCGTAGAAGCGAATTACTATTACCGGCTTTTTCGCCATATACATGGTGGTTGCGACCCAGTCGGGCTGTAAAACCCTACCACCCCGCTTGCGCCATTGCCTCGTTCGTTATTCAGCGGGGTGCACCACGTGCAGGTGAGGTTGGCTTGGGTGTCTCAAGTCTTATGATGTTATTCGACACCCCTTACACGCCAAAAAGTATACCTCTGAATAGAAATATTAGTAGAAAATAATAATAAATAAGAATTTTGTGACAACGAAAGGCAACTAGTAGCATCACTATATACTTGCGTGAGGATTAACTTCTATATCAAATTAAATCAGAGTCATATACTAGAAAGAAATAGAGCTATGGCGATGAGAATTTCATATTTTTTGTTATTCTTTTGGTAATTGTTGTGACGTCTCGGTGATATTGCGAATAGAACAGAATACTCACAGGTATATAGACGGCGACGTATATATATGAACATATCCAGAACCTCAACATTTTTTCTTTGTCCGCTTCATGTGAAATGCCCTGTATCCTAATGTTGGGTCCATAAAATAACAAATATACTATTAAGAAGTAACTTAGGATAAGATGTCAGATGACATACGGAAAGAATATATTAAATCAGATAAAACACAATACAATATCAGACTTAACTTGTACTGTGGGTCATAGAAGCCAATTTAAATACAACTTAATTTATTTCTACTTTTAAGTTAACACATTCCATCAGTAAATTTAAAATTTGTTATGACTACTATAAATTCTCCATTTCGCCAGTGGCTAGATTGACGATATTTGCCATTTTTTCATAAAATATTACAAAGATCAAAGGATATTCAAATCAACATGATCATCAAGAAGTTAACAATATAATAAAACTAACTGACCCGTGCAACTTCCTCTGCACCAAATTGGTTATCACTGGTTTCAATAGTATTATTTAACGCGAAAAATTTTAATAAAACTTATACCCGATTGCAACCACACCTACCATTTCCAATTGTGAATTTAAACTATCAAGGGACTCACTCAAACATATACCGAGATGGTATGTGAGAAAACTTTGAAAAATAAGCCTAGAACCCGTTTCTCTGGAATAACTTACCAAGTAATAATTGATCACTTAACGAGTGGGATGAAAAATAATTAATTACTAAAATGACTATTAAAAATAGGGGTTGGTGTTAGAAGGGTGAAAATTTACGGTTTAATAATCAATTATCAAAATAAAAAAAAATTGTCCAAAAAATAAATGTTAGGAGTGGGCAACCCTTATCACTTAGTGGTATGAAAAATTGATAGTAGTCGATTCTCAGACCTACTGAATATGAATATAAAACTTCATAAAAATCGATCAAACCGTTTCGGAGGAGTATGGTAAGTAACATTGTGACACGAGAATTTTATATATAAGATAATGTGCAGTTTATGTATGCCTTCTACCTGATTAATTCAATTTTTTTCTTATTTAAGCGTTTTAGATCTATGTGGGTAAGTTATTCTGGAAATAACATATAAATGGTTAAAGCCCCTAAATAAAATAAAGAGAAGAAAAAAATCCCGACTTCATTTCTTTTGTTATAAATATTAGCTTTTTAAGATCAATGTAGTGAGAGAGAACATATCTGACGATGAAATGGATAGTGCATGTATTATATTAAATTTATTTAGTTCGATGACCCGTTGAGCTACCTCTTGCTACTAAAATGTAAGTAAGAATCTCCACAGAACTTGTACAGTTTCTATTTACAACTATTTGTAGTTCATGTCTCCGTAATGAAATATAATTTTGTTTTTTTTTTTTTTCACTAATAATACTTGTCTTATCTTGATTCGAGTTTATTTTCATTTATTGTTTTTTTTTTATCAATTAATTAATTCGTTTCTTCTGATTTCATTTCACGTTATTATTTATTAGTAAATATATAGTATATAATAGTAGAATAATACTGAATTCTTTGTTCTCATTTAACTAAAATTCTCAATAACGCAATATTTTTTTTTTCGAACTGACTACGCTATTGACCCAGCAGGGTCTTAACAGCTTCACCGAACTACTAAGGCGAGCGCTTAAGGCACTCAGCCGATTTTATTTTAACTAGCTCAAGGGTGCGTGGCACACCTCGGCTTGGCTGTTGCCTATTACATGCAAGTCGCGTCCTACTTAGCTACCCTAGCTAACTATTTATTGTATGAGTTGTTGAAACGTATATGTGTACCAAGCATACATGCCTCAACAACACCTACATGAATTTATTATCGGAAAATTAGAGTTTTTTCAGTTCAAGGAAAATGAACGTATCGGGTGGGGTGATGACTGCTCACCTTCCACTCTATAGCGGAAAGTCCTATTTGACAGATAATCGCGGATTATGTGAACTAGCCTATCCGGGATACGAGATGGACATAATTTATAGATGAGCCCTTCCTGCCAGACCTTGTCGAAGGCCTAGGCGATATCGAAAAAGACAGCTATTGTGCGGTTCGGGTTAGCTTTAACCGGTGTCGGTTGCGATCGGGATCATCGTTGAACCTAGCTAGAATGTACTCCGTGAGGCGGTGCACTTGGTTTGTACAAGAAAACCAAACTGCTCCGGCGGTAGCAGATTTAAGTCGGATATGAATGTCTGGAGACGGTTCAGAAGGAGCCGCTCGTATAGCTTACCTAGCGTATCTAATAAACTAATAGGGCGGTAGCTATCGGGAAGCGTGCCTTTTTTGGCGGGCTTGTGAATGCCTATCACTATGGCCTTCTTCCAGGCGGCTGGAAAATGGCCCTGGGACATGGCTGCATTGAAGATGCAGACCAGTAGAGCTATGATGTGATCAGGAAGGAGTCGCAATACCTCGTTCCTGATCCCATCGGGACCTGGGGACTTCTTAAGCTTTAAACGCTTGATGGCATCCGATACTTCGTCAAAAGTGTTAGGGGTTAGTGTACCCGCCGGCGGAGACGCGAGTGTACGCTCGACGGAAGAATCGATCGAACCAATATGGGTAGGGTCAGTGTTTGCTGTATTCGGTGAGCATTGTTTTTCTAGACTCGCGGCGAGACACTCCGCCTTATCTATACTGTCAAACGCGGAAGGCAACCCGGGGCCTCTCTCGAGAGAGGGCATCGGAATAGTCTCGGCTGACTTGAATGTACGCGTGAGCTTCCAGAACGCCAGGTGGGACGGCCGGATGTCCTCCAGAAGACCGTCCCACCTGTCGGCCCGGATCTCAGAGATTCGATTCTTAACTAACTTCCGCAGTGAGCGTAAGCGATCGCGATTCTCTGCGAACGGGTAAGTGTCGTGAGCTCGGGTCGCAGCGTTCTTTTCCGTGATCAATGCCTTCACGTCGTCCGGGAGTATAAAGTGGCAATCGTTCACCGCTTTACCTCTTTCGAGGTCTCCTTGACGGTGGTCAGAAGGTAATCGACCAGGGAATCGATAGCCAGGTCCACGTCAGCTTTCGACACTAACACGTCCGGAATCCTGTCTAAATTTTGAGACGTAGGATTGTCTTTGAAATAGCGTGCGAGTTTCACGTAATCTGCCACCTTAACTGACGGAGGGGTGGCGTCCGAGCTCGAAGCTAACAGTAGTATAACGGGACGGTGATCTGAGTCAAGTTCGTGTACGACTTGTATGAGTCGTACCCGAAGCGTGACGTTTTTAAAGAGAGCTACGTCTAATTCTGTCGGACGACAGTTATATTGAAAGTGAGTGGGTTCCATAGGGGCTACGACGTCAAAAGCTAGATGGTCGCCTAGTCTGTCCAATATATTCCCGTTACGAAAAGTAGTTGGACTGTTCCAGATGACGGTCCCGCTCTTGAGGTCCCCCACTATTATGACGGAGTCTCCTAGTTCGAATAACGCTTCTAAGTCGGATTTTAATAATTCTTTAGTCGGCGGGAGATACGCGGACACTATTATAATGGACGGATGACCGGTCATCCCTGGTCTACACACTGACACTTCCATATTGGTTAGAGCGGGCGGATTTATCGGCATGCAGTATAACGAGCATTTAAAGTAGATTAAGGTGCCACCCCCGCGGGTGACACGGTCATTTCTAATTATATTATAATTCGCGATTCGCGGGCTACGCATTTTCGGTTTTAGTAATGTTTGCTGTACGAGGAAAATATCTATTTGTTTATCGCGCAAGAAGGCAGCTACTTGATCGCGCTGTATTGAGAGATTCCTAGTATTAAAAAATGAAAGAGATAGACCGCGCGGTTTAACCCTATTCATTGCCGCGAACATTGTTAAACCGACTTGTTGTAATGAGCACGGACGAGCTCGTTAATTGTCCTAGCAAGGACCGGGAAACGCGCGTATGCTCTTAGCATATTCTGACTTCTCTTCGTCACAAGAAGCTCGGCAAAAGGTAAGACGTCTGTTATGTCGTGTACGACCATTAACTTGCTAATCCAGTCAACGCCGTCGAAAGAAAAGGTGCTGAGGCGGTCGTATTGAATAGGTTTCGCCTGCGGCGGCTATGCCTGAGGTTTACGAGCTTGAGGCTGAAGTTTGGGAGCCCAGGGGGCCAGAGGGGCCCGCATGGGTTGCGGCGCGCGCAGCACAGAGGGTGGCGCACACGGGGTGGGCACGTGCGCTGCCGGGGTGCGGGAGGCACCTGGCAGACCGTGGAATGCGTCCACGGACATAAGTGGCGGAGGCGGAGGCAGAGGGTGGGTGGCGGCGACAGGCGCTCTGGCCGCCTGCCTCGCTTGGCGAGGGCGTAGCGTGCGCGGGGCGCGGGGACATCCGCGATAATTCGTGGGATGGCCCGCGTTCCCGCACAGAATACAACTCGGAGGGTCTGCTGAGGTCGGGGTACGCGGGCACTCCCTAGTGGAGTGATTTCCTAAGCACTTTACGCATCTCGGACGGAGATGGCAATTCCTAGCTACGTAACAGTAGCCCTGGCAGTTGTGGCACTGCGAGGGCATGTAAGACTTGCGCGGGGGCTCTATCGTGACGCCCGTGAGACCGCACTCGGACGTGATATTAAAAATTTCCTTGCCCTCCTTAGTGCGGTTAAGAATGACCAACACTAAGTTGAACTTGGACTTAGTGATCGGGTGGTACATGCGGTGTACCTCTCGGACGGGGAAGTTCTCGTTTTTAAGGAACGCTAGTATGTCGTCTGTTGAGATTTCGACCGGGATACGGCGTAAGACTATTCGGAGTAGACGTTCCTTCTCTAGTGCCTATGTGAAATAAGCTAACTTTTGTACTCGTAAGTACTCGGTTAGCTTACGATGGTGATTGGTGCTAGTCACCTTAACTTGAATCCCTGCCTGGGTGTTGAGGGCTGACGTGTACTGAATGCCTAAGGTTTTCATCGCGGTGGAGACTGACATCCATCGCACCTTATCCTGGATGGTGATTGGCAGGGGTGGGCGAGGCTTTTTGGCCGCGGTTGGAGTGAGCGGAACGGAGAGAGGACTGGATCCGCCAGAGCTCGATTTTGTTTTGGCGTGTTGCGCGGTCGCGGTGGGCGCCCGGGCGCCGTTTAATCTATTGGTCTCGCGGCACGGGACCTTTACTGCCGGACCTACTGGACCCGAGTCCGAGTCGTATTCGCATGGTGGAGGACGGGACGATTTTTTATTTTTTGTGACGGTTATAAAACCGTCCTTGTCTATCGCGGATAAAGGCGAGGACGAGGGCACGGGGTTGGGCGTGGCGGCGTAACCGGACGCGGAGGAACCGGCGGGTGTCGCGACGTCTAGCTCCATCGCGTCAATCAGCCCTATCAGCGGGGTCTATCGGGGATAGTGGCGAGTACGAGTTCGCGGTTGGTAGGCGGGCTTCGTATTGCACGTCCTACTCGGACGGGGCACAGTGACGTGCGAGAACGGCGTCGACGATGCTTTCGTCAACTCCATTCGCTAATAAGTCCTTCCGGAGACCTCTCATAAATTGCAGGGCCATTTCGTGGCCTGAGGGGAACGCGAACCGACCTCCCTGCCTTAAGGGCAGGAGGGCACACCGAACGGGTTAATTACGGGTCTATCCCGGGTGCGGATAAAGAGAGCTGTTTAAAATGACCCAGAAGAAGTAAGCAATACAGGAAATACGTTAGCAAGATAGGCCAGGTAAATAATTTGCATAAGTATAGAACAAATAAATAAATGAAATAAATAAAGTTATAAAGAAATGACGACTAAAGGGATAAAGGACTACGTAAATAAATAGATAAACTAAAGAGTAAACAAANTCGTAAAGATAGTCACCGCGTCGACGATACGACTATCGGGCGGGAATTGAAGTTAGATCTCACGCACCGACGCGACTATCCTACCGACTGCGCCAATTACGTAGTTGACCGTCAGTGGGAGGTTTTTAAAAACAAAGGCGATTTTTTGTCCTTTATAAAACTTATAATATAATGAATTATTACAATAATTAACTTAAACTAACGAGTGAACCTCTGAGCTCAAGCGATAGAGCGAGATTAGCCTTCTGCCACAGCTTTATTGTCCCACGAAGTGTACATTCTACGGGGTCAGCACTTATGATGGGAACTTGCACTGTAATCTGAGTGCGCGTTACCGGGTTCTAGGTATTGAAGTATATTATATAGGTAGTACAGTAGGTAACAAGTGCGTTAGGTAGGAAGTACAGTAGGTAACACCTCCCCTCTTAGATGAGCAATTATTTGCACATGTTTAATGCAAATATTGCGGCCTGATGATTTTGCAGGTTAGCTTCTTGAACATTTCCTGAAGGCAAAGTTTCAGTTCCAGGGTGTATTACGGTAGGTATTTCTATTTCAGGTTGTAGAGATGATTTACTTTCCAACATTAATCGACATCGGCGGCGGCGCATGACGTACATAACTAACAGTGCAATTCCAGCTAATATGACAATTCCATATAAGGGTATAGTAGTGTGGCGTATAACAGAGAAATCCATGTTGTCCAATCTTGAAAAATTTTCTATCTGAACCTGATGCTGAATATCGTGTAGTTTATCCAAATCGGTTGTGGTGAAATTGTAATGCGGCAATGGTTTTCCAGGAATTAATGGCAACCGTTGCGGGATTGACATCAATTCAACGGCGCTCCCACGTATTTTGTCATCGGAGTTGACAATTGTAAATTCTGGTGATTTTATACTGCAATCTCTCGGTATTATTGCAAAATAACTGCCTTTTATTAATCTGTGTTCTTCTTGTCCACATATTAATTGAATCCTTGTGGGTTTTGGGAACGTAATTAGGTAATGTTGACTGTCCAATTC
>JACEII010002299.1:0-12410 GCA_014332785.1 Antheraea mylitta | reverse complement strand
GGAAACAACCCAGTCATCGAGAAGAACCGGCAAGAAACTCGATCTGGTTTATCTTTTTAATATATATAATATTTAGACTATATTACATACATGACAGAAACTTTTAATGGAAAAAAAATTTAATGGATGCACAGAGATGAGTCAATTCCAGACATCACTATCGTTCACATACTGATCCACTCTATAATAGCCTTTTGAGACCAAAACCCGCTTGACATGGCGCTTAAATTCACAATCAGGCAAATCGGTAATATTCTTTCGAATTTTGTTATAGAACCGTACACTATTTCCCAAAAAACTATTACTCGTTTTACTAAGTCTAAAACATGGGATAACCAGTTTGTCACGGTTCCTAGTATTTAGACTATGCCGGCCTTTTACAAAATCCAGTTTATCAAGGTTCTTTCGGACATACCATAATTATCAAGAATGTATTGGGAAGGCAGAGTTAAGATATCGAATTCCTTGAACTATATTTTACATTTTCCACATTTTTTGTACATTTTCCACCAGTATTTGTCAACCCATTTTATTCATATTATTTTTTTGTTTATTATCTGTTGACGAACTTGCGATCACCATAACAAAACGCATATCACTAACAAAATTTACAAACATTTCATTTTCCTTAATCCAAATGTTTATTTATTTGTTTATTTAAAAATATTCCTCATACTTCAAGCTCCTTACGTAAACGATTTACAATACCTACTTGTGCAATACTAAACACACTGCTTTCCATTTAGATCGATTAAATAAAACAAATACAAATGAAAATATATTCATTTAGAATGGAATAAAATACTTGTATATCTTATTTTCGAACGCTGCATTTGTTTAGTAAGCAATTTATAGAATTTTTGGTAGCGGGTAACTTTTTAATCTCCTGTTTTGAACTGACTATGCTATTGACCTAGCAAGGTCTTAACAGATTCACCGGACTACCGTGTTTTGAAGAATAATGACAATAATCTGCGTTTGCATTAACATTTGAGGTAGAGGGTAATATTTTACGCCCCTGTTTTGAAAAATATTTGCAATAGTGCGTGTTTACGTTACAATTTTAGGTATCGAACAACATTTTACCCCACTGTTTTCAAGATAATGATAATAATGTTTATTTTCAGGGGTAATTATGAACAATTCCATAAAACAAAGACTGAGAAGTTGAAGAATCAGCAACGTGAGTACGAAGCTCAGCAGCAACACCGGGCGCACACGCAAGAGTTTATCGACAAGTTCCGGTACAATGCGAACAGGGCTTCATCTGTACAGAGTAAAATCAAAATGCTAGAAAAACTGTGAGTATTTATTTAAATTTATCACATTTCACTTAACATGTCTATTTTCATAATCTCCTTATACATATAATAAAAACATAAATCTAATACGTCTGTACTTTTTACATCTTTATGAAAAACTTTGTTGCTGGTGTCTAGGAATAAGTAATACACTCCATTTATATATTTGTCTGTCTGTATGTTTATTTGTTTGGACACGCATCACCGCACTGCGTTCATGATAAAACCTCACGAAAAAAGCGTATTCTCGAGTAACATTTAGTCTTTGTTTCATCAAAATCGGATCACTCTATCAAAAGTTATTGTATTTTAAATGATTTTAACTGATAGAGATTTTAGGCTGATTATTGTTTTTTGAAGTTATAGAGGTTTTACCATATCGAGGTTTCACTAATCGAGGTTCTACTATACATAAAAAACATATTCAGTTAAAATATTTGTGATCAAATTAGTACTGTTTCATACAATCTTGGGTCTGGATAAAAAGAAATTAGAAATTGTGTTGATCTATTAATTAACACTTTAGATATATTTGACGAGAGAGACTCGTCATAGATATGTATAACCAAAATTTAAATGATTAATAGTATTAAAATTCAACGTATGTTGTTTACCTTAATCAATGTTGTTTTCACTTACTTATTTTCTGAATAAAATAATATTTTGGTTATGTTTATAAAATACATAATACATTTAGTATTCATCATGATATTACATTAAAATTAAATACATTCAATATGTTATAAAAGTTCAAAATAATCAGGACAGATGATTAGTAATTTATTCACTTTTTAGTATTTATATATACTGAATTGTGAACTTTCCTGTTCTGTTACGTTGCTATAAACTAATCTTTAACTCTCTGATATATTTTTTTTTATGTTGTAACGTAAATATATTTGTTTTTCTTTTATTAGGGTTGAAATAAATATAATAAAAAGGTGTGATGATGTAATACTAAAAATACATTATATAATTTTCAGTCCTGAACTGAAGCCAGTGGAGAAAGAGGTAGATGTAGTTCTCCGGTTTCCTGAAGTAGAGCCCTTGTCTCCACCAATTCTACAGTTAAACGAAGTCGGTTTCTATTACTCCAAGGATAAAATAATATTCTCAAATGTTAATCTCGGAGCGACGCTTGAATCCAGGATATGTATTGTAAGTATACAGTTATATGTGATATTAATTTGACACGACATAGCGATGATCATTGGATTTTTTGGCGGGATTTTGATCTGTCATGTAGTGGATTTTATATTTTATTCATAATCTTGTGTTATTTGACTCTATATTTTGTAAAATTGATGGTGTTTTACGTAATACAGTTCGGTTATTGTGTATAAGTGAGGCAAATGAAAAATAATAACATGGACCATAAATTCTGAGATGCCATAAAACTCCCTGGAAATTTCTAACAAGGGAGCCACGGGAGCCGTCATCTTGTTGGAACATTGAAATAATAACACGACACTTATTCTGTAAAATGTGTTTTAATCTCCATTAAAACAAGACAATGACACTGGCAAATAACTGATATAAAAAAATGTAAAAAAACACCGACTTGAAGTAACAGTGCTTGCCTTGTTGCGTTTCGTTCGGCCAGAGAGAGCGCCGGAGGCACAGATCACCTCATCTTTCCCCTCTCCACTTCCCTTCCTTCTCCTGCCCTCTCCCTCACCCCAACACAGGCTGGCAATGCACTAGCGACTCCCCTGGTGTTGCAGGTGTCTATGGACGGTGGTGATCATTTAACATCAGATGTCCCACCTGTTCGTTTGCCTCCTAATATATAAATAAAGTCTAATTGGAGTTGTTGACAAGATTCTTTATGTTTCATTTAAAGGAATTTCACAAGAGATTTTGATCATAAAATTATTTTACTTTTGTGTTATTTCTACAGTTTATTAATTAATCTAACATAATGAACTATACAAGCTTTATACAAGATATATACATCACATGTATACAGTAGATGTCGTTAGTATGGTACAAGCGCAATATATAACGAGCATGACAATGTAATCGGTTAAGCGAACACATAAGGTTTCCCCTATCAAAAATCTCTCAATATGACTAAGGAAGTGATCACTTAACAGATAAAGAAAATCATTCCTGAAACATAGAAAGCAAATATACTTAATTGTTTTATCTCTGCTTATCTTTATATATAAATTTCTTCTGTGTATGTCACTGGGCTCCTCCGAAACGGTTGGACCGATTTTGATGAAATTTTGTGTGCGTGTTCCAGTGGTTCCGATAATGGTTTAAATTTACAATTGGACCCGGTAGGGTGGGACAACGATCGCCGGGCCCGCTAGTTAACATATAATTTTTATAGCGTTAATTCTTTTTTTTTCAAGGTGGGTGATAACGGTGCCGGTAAAACGACTCTACTGAAAATAATAATGGGTATACTGTCTCCGACAAACGGTATACGTAATGTCCACAGAGGACTCAAGTTTGGATACTTCTCGCAGCATCACGTCGATCAGCTCGAGATGAATGTCAACTCTGTCGAATTACTCCAGAAGAGTTACCCGGGTAATGTTACTAATATAGGCAATAACTCATCAATAATGACTCACTTTGATATTTTACAAGGATCTTTGTTATAATCTGTCGTCAGTCGGTCGTTTTCCTTCTTTTTCTTGTTTTGGCTCAGTGGAAGCATTTACCAGTGTCGTAATGTTTCGTTTCAATTGAGATTACAACACATTTTACACAATAAGTGTCATGTGATTATTTCAAAGTTCCAACAAGATGGTGACTTTCTTGTTAGAACTTTCCAGGGTGTTTTTCTGGCATCTCAGAATTTTTTCGTGGTATTATTTTCCATTCACTTCACTTATGCACAATAGCGAACTACATTACTCAAGATACTAGAAATTTACAAAATTTAGAGTCAAATAACACTAGGTTATGAATAAAATATAAAATCAACTACATAACTGACTAAAATCAAGTCAATGACTTCCTACCGTTATCATTCGTATATAGGGTCATTAATAATATATTTATAAATATTTTTCATATATTTATATTTCGATTGATGGCCTAAATATTTTTTAATTACAAATTAAATGATTGTCAGTGTAGATTATTGTTATTAATTGTAAGTGCCTTTAGTATTGATCAGATGGCGCTTTAAGTTTGATTTTTGACAGAAAACTGTATGACGGTCTGTTATAGATATATCATAGATGGCGGCATGTTTTAATATTGAATTTATTTTTCAACTCCACTTTATTTTACGGTGCACATATCCTGTTAATCTATAACTGAATCACAGGTTAGCTGCAAATATACATAGTCAAGAGTAAAACAGTTCGCGATATGTTGTTATCTAATCTAATACCTTTAAACGAGCAATTCTTGTATATTTATATATATTCAGGATCTCGGAAACGGCGTCATCAATTTTCGTGAAACTTTTTATGTAGGTAGTTTCGGAAACGATAAAACGATCTAGCTAGATTCTTTTTTACTGAGTTTTGAGGCGATGAAAAAATATAGCTAGAGTATAAAGGTAAATCTCGCCGGCGTTGTCAAAATAAAAATAGCTCAGATGGAAATCGGTTGCTTCGAAAATCTGTGTCACCCCAGTTGGAATCCAAATGACAGCTATATATATATATATATATATATATATATATATTGTAAAAAAAGGTTCTTTTTATAAGGCAAACCTAAGAGTGTATTTTAATTTAAAATTATTTTTTAAAGAACCAAGCTAAGCTCGGTCGCCCAGTTATTTTAGATTATTCCACGTTGTTACACTAAATATTTGGCTTTAAATTTATAACGTGTATTTGTCTCACTTTATATTGGGTAAATTGCCTATTTAGGCAGATGCCATAAAAACTGTTCCTAGGATTTTTCGTTTTTGTTTAGTAGGTATTGAAAATTAATCAAAAGCAAACATTATGACACAGGATTTTTTATATAAATAAGATGAATCATGTAAGAATGTATTATTGTACAGGTAAAAGTGTAGAGGAATACAGACGGCAGTTGGGAAGTTTTGGGGTGAGCGGTGACCTCGCGCTACAGACCATCGCCAGCCTCTCCGGGGGACAGAAGTCCAGGGTCGCCTTCGCCACCATGTGCATGGGGAACCCCAACTTCCTCGTACTCGACGAGCCCACTAACCACTTGGACATAGAAACCATTGAGGCACTAGGGAAGGGCATAACCAAATATACCGTATGTATTGTTTTATAACTTCCTCCTCTTCCCCCCCCTCCAACCCTTCCAAACACAGGCCGGAAACGCACTTGCGATTCCCCTGCAATTGCCAATGTCTATGGACAGCGGTGATCATTTAATGTCAAGTGTCCCGCCTGATCGTTTGCCTCTTAATATCTTGAAAAATAACGTAAAATTCTAGGAACGGCTAAAATTCGATTTAGCTCATTTTCAATATTTTTTCCTGGGTTTTTTTATTTTATTTTTGTACACCAATCTTCTAGAGTATTATTGCCAGTATCGAGTAGGTAAATAAATATTACAACGATCACATTTCAATATACTATTTGATCATTTCTATATTTTAATGAGAAGGTGGCTCCCTTTTTATAACTTAGTACAGAACTCAGTAGTAATGTATTACTGTAATGTGTGCCAATTTTTGATAACTTACCTAAAGTACTTACTTACTTACCTTAATTTTACCTTACCTACTTACTTACGTAACTTACTCTGATGTACAGAAGATAATCGACTTATCTTTATCGAATTGATATTGACAAATTGGTTGGCAACTTGTGACACGGGCCTAATAAAAGAAATCTTATAAGAAAAAAAATTGTCCATGTTATTTATGCAGTATTATTCTTATTCTAGAAATTATGCAGTAACCACCATAATTACTAACTACGCTGCTTACGCGATGCAGTGACACAAAACCATACATCACTGCTACAACATCACACACATCACCTATACACACGTGCACGCCTACACTACACGTTTATACGCTGTTTTTCTTTTTCAGAGAAATAAACGACAAAGAGTTCTACTCTTATTTTTCCCTATCCTGTCCTATCCTATATAGTTTAGAGGAATTTTTCCGACACAAAATACATATAGGAGTTGTTGAGGCACGCATGCTTGGTACACATGCATGTTTCAATAACTCATATCCGTATATCTAGATAGCTTAGCTTAGCTTAGATAGGTCGCGACTTTTGCACAAAACAGGCGACAGCCCAAGCCGAGGTGTGCCGTGCACCCTTGAGTTAGTCGCCCAAACATCCCAAATCGGCCGAGTGCCTTCAGCGCTCGCCTGAATAGTTCAGTGAAGCTGTAAACAGGTCAACAGTGAAGCTATAAACAGGTCAACAGTGAAGCTATAAACAGGTCAACAGCGTCTTCATTTCGAAAAAAAACTACCATCATTAATTGATTAATGTCTGAGATTGAAATAGGTTCATATAGTTCGCTTTTATGCATTTTGTTTGTATGTGGTCTAAGGACTAAGTCTAAGAAATGTAGTTTAAGAAGTAATGTATGATTGTTAGACAAAATGTACGGTCATTTTTAATCCATATTTCTATTAAAAATTTATAAATTCCTATCCTATAACTAAATATTTGACTATTGAAATTGACGTTACCTTATATTATGTGTGATATTACGTAAATTCCATCGTTAAGAACAAGATAGTTATTTAAAGCTTTGGTTAAAGTTTAGCTTTGGATTAGATTAAGTTTAATACTATAATTTGTGTTTCGTAGGGTGGTGTAATTCTCGTATCTCACGACGAGAGATTAATACGAATGGTCTGCAAGGAACTATGGGTGTGCGGGAACGGCTCAGTGAACAGTATAGAGGGAGGCTTCGATGAATATCGTAAGATAGTCGAAAAGGAACTCGAAGCCCAGAACAAATAGACAAATAATTTACGTACCGAGTATAAAAAAAAATTTGGTACTAAAAAAATATGTGGTACTAATAATATGGTTATCATGTAAAAAAGTAACTAAATTATTATAATTTATATAGTGAAAACATCAATATAATGAAATGAAAAACTTATTACAATATCAATGCAAATTTTTATTTCAATACCTCACACTCCTTTCTCTCTATGTTAAATACTTTCAGCTTACAATTTCGTACATAATAAACGCGAAATTATCAATGGCATTAAAAAAAATAATTATTAACTTAAAAATGCGTATTTACAAATTAAAAATCAAATACATAATATACAATTAAAATAGTGACTAAAATAATATTTAAAACTCTTCCAGTTTTATTTAATATTGAACTGAATTTGTTCAGCGAATAGTAATAGTACTCATTATTAGTCCATTTATAAAAGAAATAAACATGTTACTTTAATTTGTCACCACATATAATGTCATGTTTACATAAAAATGACTCAAGTTATTTGTGTATGTATATGGTGTCAAATTAAGGTCATATGTTTAATGGATACACTTTCTAGGTTCAATAAATGCAAGTTATTTTGTAATACATAGATATATAGATACATAAAATATGTTGTCTCGGAGGGCAATCTAATAAATTACAGGGACTATTTTCGATATAGATATATAGTGTATGACTACCAGTTAGATTTTATGGCTATTTGTGATTGTGGATACAGAAAAATTTAAAGTTACAACTAGCAGATCACAAATACACTTAATCTAAGTTATGTCCAGTTGGCAATGACAAATGGCGCTCAAATCGCTCGACTCTTACCGTTGGTAAGAGGGGTCGATGATGTAAAATAATTTATTGGTGCTTCTTGCGCCTTACTTTAGTTTTGTCAGCATTCCTTAGGACTTCTGCGTAAGAAAGCTCGAGTTTTCTCAGTTTGTGTATCTCTTGTGAGGCCGTACTCTGCTTGTAGTCCATTGAATCGGTTTCGGAGTTCCATCCTTGGCAGATTTTACCGGTTCGGCTGGTCGAGCTCGGTGTTGGTGAATTCATATTTCTGTTATAGAATTGTAAAGTGGCTCCGTTCCACTCGGTTTCCGGCGCTCTAACAAGAGGACTGACCTCTATAGGTCTATAATCTCGCCTTTTCTTATTCGATGACTTCTGGTATGTGACTTTTGGTGGCGACGGAAACACCGGGGAATCTGCTCCCTGACGATCCTGGCTGTGTTTACGATTGCGATGTCTAGACTTCTTTCTAGTTGCCGCGATGTATTCCAGTGGCTGACGCACCAACGGTGTCAACGAACGGTCTCTGTCTTTGGTTATCTTCTCTTTCTCTTGTTCCTTATGTTTCTCGGTGGTACTCTCTTCCACTGGTTTCTTCTCTTTGCTGGGGCCGACTTCTTTGTTCTTAACCTCAGGGGTTGGTTTCTGCTTTTCGGGTTCTCTTAACTTCGGTGTCTCTGGAGCGGTGACATCGGACACTGGAATAGATTGTTCAGACATAGCGGAAGATAAAACGCTCTGTGTGTCGTCTGTGAGGTTGCCAGGAGCCTCCTCGGTTGCAGGGGTTACTGGTGGCACTTTACCAGTAGTGGTGTCATCGAGCAGTGGGAGCTGTTCACCTTCGTCTTTATTCTCGGCTGCTTTTTTAAGAATGGTAAAGATTTCTTTGAAGAGTTCACGGTATTCAGGTCTGTTACGGAAACGACTATCCATAGGGCTGACGTCGTCGTAAATGCTGAAACGGTAGTCTTCTCCATCAGCGATAGTGCATAAGAACGAGCCAGGTCTTTCTCTTTCTGTTTGTGTGGCCTTGTTGCTCGTCTCATCCGAGAATCCGGAACTTGAGGTTTCCGCCTCTGAAAAATCAGGGGTCTGTATAATCTTCTTTCGGGAGGTCGGTTCCACCTTCTTCTGTAGATTTTCGCTCTTCTGAGCGTCTTCCCCGTGTCCGCTTTCCTCATCGGTGTCCTTAACGCTAAATTGACTGTAATCGCTTGATGTTTGGAGTTCGTCCTGAAGCGATAATGTACCGGTGGGATTTTGAGCGCTGGGCGATGTGTTCTGTTTATTTTTTCTTGAGTTCTTGACTTGAGACAATTGTACTTCGAGAAGAGCTTCATACTTCTCAACTAGTTCTCTGTAAGGATTGGCGTGGCCGTCTTCCTTGTTCGCCCATATACCCTGAAGCAGTTTTTCCTTAGCGTTCTGAAAATTGAAACGAATATTATTTAATGATTATAACTATAAAAACACAATTGTTAGAAATACCATTTTGAATGCTGTCACGTAATTTGTTATTAAGACATGAAATTTTAATATCTTTAGGAAATATTAAGTATAGATGATTATAGTAGCCGTTACTGAAAATAAGAAAATGTCAGTAAGATAAACAAGACATAAGATTTGTCCTTGAAGTTATTTTCGAAGTAATGTTTGATAGACAAAATCTGTGATACCTTAAACACAAGTATTAGTGAAAATGCTACATAACTACAACCCTTATTCGCATTTGTTAGGGAATTTATGGACCCGGATCAATAAGATATCACAGCAGTTAAGCAACAGTTATTTCTATGGACATAGAAGTAATAAAATTAGTACAAACAACACAACTCACACATTAAAACGAGCGAAGACTGTTACTGAACACACAAACACATGCAATGGAGAGTAAATAACTGAAATTCTAAAAAAAAATGAGACAAATGCGGTCCACCATCACCAGTGATTTGGATTAGCGTGCGCAAAACGCTCTTAGTTATAGTAACGTGTCGGTAATGGACGTACCTTCGACTATAAACGATAAATCCAAAGAAAACTACTGCAAATGCGCTTCATAATGCATATGCAAAGCGTGATCAACAACATCAGGGGCAGTTGGAAAAGCTTTGCCGCCTAGAAACGAGCGAAACGTTTTATGAGAAAAACATTTAATGTTAAGGACTCATTCACGCCATAATTTATTAATGAAACGTCATGATAATGTGAGAGTTAAACACGATCCGTTTGCTAAATTTGGATCGAAGATTACTTGGAATATTAACAGCTAACGACGAGAGAACAGGGAGGTACACATTTACATTTACACAGTAGTAAAGATTAACATTAGTTTAGCTATTCTACTCTGGGTTAGTAGCGTTGCATATAGAGAATAGAAGTGTCGGTTAATGTATGTTATAAAAGCGAAAGAGAAAGGATTGGAATTTACATACATTATTTTTGGTCGATTCGAACCCAATTTTTGCAACATAACTAGATCAAATTAAGAGTTAAATTTTTGTTTGTATTTGTTAAGAGAAAACATAATTTCTACACATAAAGAAGCTTTAGTTTATATTTTAAGTGTAACGCCATGCATTAAAATATAGGCGAAACTTACGTCGAATTTGATAAGTTTATTGGTGACTTGATCTTCTCTTGGACTGTCTTCACCGGATTGAGGTAGGATCAGTGAACTGATTGCGCTTCTATCGTCGTCGTCACCGTCCAGCATTGATGACATGTCATCACGTTCCATACCCCTAAGACATCTTATGCAGAGCTGACCTTGTCTAAAATGTATTATGAAAATTAAATATGCTTACAATTACAGATGACAACAACATCTATTAAAGCAACAATGCGACCAGTACGGTGTTATTACCAAAAAGTGAAATGCGTATTAGATATTTGCTTTAAAAATGTTTCGTACTAAATGTACCGTGCTCGCCAGAGGCAAGTTCGCGTTATTCTTTTTTCGCAAGTCTAACCAAAGCGAGACAAAAAGCAAGACGGCGAACATTCAGCGAGAGCGTAACCTTTTTAAGACAAGTATTTAATACGTATTTAACTTTTTTGTAATAACATCGATAATGTTTTAGATTGTTGTTTTTTTTATAATTGTTGTATGTGTTTGGAATTGCTGTCAGTTCTTCTAATGTTGGATAATTTATTGTTTCGTGTCGTTTCGCAATCGTATTAACGAATAAAGAATAAATAATCGTCGTTCGTATCGTGGCTTTGAGTATAAGCAACCTGTAGTGCTCTCCTTTTCACATATATTGCTTGTTACATGCGATAACACTAGCCAACTATTTATTACCTTTGTAGTAACGTACAATGGACAATCAACAGCAGAACTTAGAACAGCAGTTGTTTGTTATCCATCTAATAGGAGTAATTACATTTTTAGTTAATGTGATAGATGTTATATACTAATGATCATTTTTCTAATTTCACGGCCCATGTTGCCAACAAAAAGTGAGGCTAAATGTGACCAAGAGATCAAATATATTAATAAATAATTTTGTTCATACCTAACTTCTTCAAGGATTGAGAATTCTTCTTGCATAGATTTCGGCTCATCGTCGCGCTGATGCCAGTTTCTTAACTGTTCATGTAGCCTATTGTTTTCTTGAACAATCGATGCTAATTGTTCTTCCAATTCTGTGACGCGCCTATGTTCCTGTGCGAACGAAACTTTGCTCTCTCTTAGTTCATCGCTTAACCTGAGTAAATCCTCATCCTCTTTGGTCAGTTCTGGGAGAGGTACTACCACTTTCGGTGTACTATTCAGTTCAGGCTTTTTGCAGTTAACTGAGGGGTCGATGATTTTTTCTTTTTCTTTGGGTTTGTCTGCTTCAGGCTTTCGTTCTGCTCTTCGCCTGTACATATCTAACTGGGCATTTAAGTCGTCGACATTCTTTTGCAATTCTTCGCATTTCCCTTCCAACGTTTCAATATTTGAGCATAATCTGGAAATGTATTTATTATATGCAAAGATAAAATATCAATAATATTCTCTGATACTATAGTAAAATATTTAATTTATTTATAGGAATTTAAAGAAATCATGGTTTAATTTCCTAACAGTTAAAACGAAACATAGTTTACATACGAATAAAAGTTTCTACAAACTGTTGTAATATGTATTAAGAAATCAGGGTGAAACTTACGACTTGATATGTTTTTTGTCGGCTGCATGGTCGACAGCTAGTCTGTGGTTAGCTCTTTCTAAATCTTGAATGCTTACTTCTAGTTGCTCGTAGATTCGCAGTCTCGAATCGTTCACCTCTCGAAGAGCAACCGTTTGTTTTGTGAGATACTGTATCAAAAATGTTATAACATTTAATTTCTGCATTTTTTAACTTACAGTTAAATATATAATAACCAAAATCAAAAATATTTTATTCAGTTTAGGCCCTAATAAGGCACTTATGAACGTCAAAAACT
>JACEII010002297.1:0-11007 GCA_014332785.1 Antheraea mylitta | reverse complement strand
AATTAAATAAAACACGTACATTATAAAATAAACTGGAGTTGAAAAAGTAATTCAAAATTAAAAAATGGCATCATCCATGAAATATCTAACCTACAGTTTTCTGTGAACAATATAATTTAAAGCGCCATTTGTTCGAAACTGATAAAACTTACATTTAATAAAAAGAATCAATATTAAGGGTTATTTTATTTGTAATAAAAAAACATTAAGGTATTAATCGAAATACAAATTATCCTATCTCTCAAGTTGGACCAAATTATACATAATGCCAACTTTCCTGAAGATCGGTTGAGTAGTTTCAGAATTCCTCGTGGACAAACATCATGACGCCGGGTTTCTATATATTTAGATATTCGTAAAAAGAATAATTCTTATTCTGTAAACTAACTATGCACAGATTATATGTAAAGCAAAATCGGTCCCCCAATTACGTGCTTCGCAAAGCTTCGCGATATCATTAACACCGCTTTCAATTAAAATTATTGTTACTCCGTATGCAAACTTGTTACAAATATGCTGAATGACTCATCGGCAGTAGGAACCAATCATAATAGGGTTTTAAAAGTATTTTGTATAAACTTTCGAACAATTATGAATTTCCTTCATTGAAGGCGCGTCTTGAACCGTGTCCAAACGAAAAAAGTGGTAGAAACCTTCAAATTGACTGCGACTACAACGTTATAAGATATAAATGTGTGATAATGAGCCTATTTGATTTGTTATTGAGTACAAGATTAATTAATTCTTTATAATGCAAACGACATATAAGTTTACCCACAAGTATAACCTTGATTAACTTGTTAAAGCAACAACTACTGCCGCCATATAATATCAAGTTGTTCCTAAGAGTAATTGTATGAAAAGATAGTTAACAAAAATTTTATATCGATTTCTGAACATATCTGTTATGGCTTTCCTTTCAGGAAATACGTATTTAAAAATGCGTGTAATTTACCTAAATTTTCTATTAATTTCCGATACACACTGGAAATTTACATATTAATTATTGAAATATCAAGTTTGTTTAGTGACTTCTGTTACAGATCGTATACATTTGGATCAGCGCCATTGTCAATAGGTGCGTTTAGAGTTTCTTAATTGAGTGCATACACTAAATTAAATACCGGAGTTACATTTGTTTAGTACTTAAAAATATAAGTCAACTATTCATAGGTGTATAAGTTTCAAGTTATTAACAATTTGAATCAAATAATGATAATTCTGTAAACAGTTATACATAACGAAATCATGATCTACGTACAGTTGCCAATTGTCATCCTGTTGAAGCTATATTTGTCCTTCATTATATTTCGGTTAATAAGAATACGACTTAACTATTTCGAGTTATTATGAATTTTGAATAAAAATAAATCACGTAAAATTAGATGTTGTTTTAATTAAAGCTCTTATGGCACGGAAAATTCCTGAATGAAAATATGTCAAGACTATTTTATACAATTTTATTTCTTTGGTTTAATATCCCATGATTATATTTAGATGTGGGAAGCGACAGTTGTTTTGCTTAGGTCTTCCGCAGCTTTGATTTATGTTAAAATTAGAAGGTCTGGCGGATGATATCCCTCCCTGATATAAAAAGAAATCTTGACAAATTATTTACTTAAACTTTCCCCATAAATCACTTTATCTACTAGTGAAAACCGCATGAATATCTATTCAGTAGTTCTGGAGCATATTGCAAACAGACAGACTGACAGACGTGGCAGAGAACTTGGTATCATATTATGTAGTAATATAGATATTACTTACTTTCAGATGAAAATATCAAAGATATATTGTAATTACAAAACACACTCAGGGGCGAATATTATTTATTCAACAATCGATTCCGCTCTGCTTACCCTCGTAATTTAACAGTGTAATGGTAAAACCTTTGTATGTGACATCAGGTATATCATAAACATAAGTCGTGTAGGGTACCAACGATAATATTATGCGTATCATCGAATTAATGAACCAAATTATCGTACCTTAGGGGATTGTTGTACACTGACGAACCCCTATTACCTGTACGGTGATTCCATCAAGTGTGTCTTTAATACTAAAATCTGCAATCGATTTTAACGTCATTCATCTTAGAGATAAGGTCGTTTTTCGCTATTAATAATTTCAATTATTAATTATACAGCGTCGAAGGCTGTACAGTTTCTCATAATGTCAGACTTAACGTATTATTGTGTTGGTGAAGACATTATATTATGAAGTAATTTATTGAATAATAGTTTATAATAGACTTGCAACCTGCGTCGATTTATTGTGACATATTAATTGAAGTCATAAGTATCTAAACCAGAGGTTCTCAGACTACTTTTCCCATAAACCATTTTCAAAATTTAGCTAGTTCCAGTAGACCCCATGGAGTTTCAATTTTACCATATTCGTAATACTCGACATAAAAATGTGACGATAGATCTAATTAGAGTAGATGTCGAAAAAGTAAAGTTGGCCAATCAAAAAAGTGATTCCATCCAACTTTACTTTGACTCGCAGTACAAGGAATCAATTCTCACTTGTCTCATTTATAAAACTTCCCGTTCGAGGTGGTAAAAAAAAGAAAAATAGTGTATTTTGTAGTGTTCTATTTATTCAAATACTTAATTGTTACTCTAACAATTATAATAAGGTGTACATACATGATGTACATTTTAGTTCTTCACTATCGAAAACAGATACATTTTCGTGAACACCCACTTTTTTATCACGCCGACGTAGACCCTAGTCGAGTGGACTTCTGTGAGTCTACCTGGATCACTTTGAGAACTAATGGTTTAAAGCATGAATATAGATTTATTGACGTTTTGATAAATATAGTTCATCAATAGCAGCTGTGTAGTTCACAGAAACAAATTTATTTCTGTTCTGCGTAATTTTTAATCTGTCTCATTTAAGGAATTGATTAAAACGATACTTTACAGTGTCAACCACCGTCATGTAAATCGTCAAACAAGGACTCGTTTTTTTGTTAATTTAATTACTAATATTTTGCTTTTTTTTATAATTATTTCGGCTTTAACTTAGATACACTTTAAGTAAATGATATTAAATGTTTTTTTATGGCCATGATTTTTTGCAATGTAGCGCCAATTTGTTCTATGGTGGCTTCAATCTTATCTCCTTCAATCAGATATTGAATAGTTCATATGTAAAGTGAGTCATATTAAAGCGAACTAAGTCACGGGCAAAAGTTAGTAACAAATATTTCTTATTTTCCACACAAGCCAAATATTAACGTTAATCAACACGTTATTATAGTCAAGCTTTTTTGATTTTTTTTTATATTACATCACTTCCCTCTGTAAAGGGCGTTTTATATTGTTAAGCGGCGTAGTGTATGATTACTGTCCAATCGTGAAACGCAGGCGCTACGCCACACTACGCCACGCCGCGCCGCCGCTGGCAACAACAGTACAAGGCCTTTGACGACAACGCAACTGTAAAATTAGTTGCCTATTCAATCGCACTATATAGTCGAAGAGATAGGAGACTGCAAATTTACGGCATAATGAATACTTTTCCGATTTTTACTTTTTTATATTAATTCGTTAAAATGATAGTTACATTGAGTAGTACGCAAAATTAAATTAAAAGTCATATCTTACGAATAATTTATTACTTCACATACAAATGTAGAATAGATTCAGTATGAAAAGAGGTGTCCTTGTCCTCTATATTTCAGTTGTCGCCTCTTCTATTCGCTTTGGTGTCCAAGACAGCATCGGTTGCATTTTGGCTCGCTTAAATATTGGGCAAACACATGAGGTCGAAATTTCTAGCATGCTGTAAAAATTGATTTATCACACACTGGTTATGTTTAAAAAAAGAGTAAAGTTTCGAGGTATGCTGTTTTTATTAGTTGTTTCTTGTTTATTCTACTCGAACCGTTTAAAAGTTAATACTTTGCGAGAGCGCCTTATGTTTGTTTACACGATGTTTGCAGTTAATTCTAGATTATCCCAGATATTCTTTTAGTATTCGAATATAGGTAATACGTACATGTCTTATATCCTGAAAAACAATATGTAAATAACGCTGTTATGTTAACCTAAAGTAGTGTAGTATAAGAAGTGTAATATCAAAATTCTTGTTTATCATAATACTTGCAAAACTTTATACAACTACTTGCATGTTTTATGCAATTATTGTATATAGCTAATGAAATTATGGGGTAATTGTGAATGTTTATAAGAAATAATGACCCGAAAAATTGAACTGATGAAAAGTTAAAGGAAGAAGAAGCTATATTATTTAATGTACAATAAATTTTTCACCATAATTTATACAAAAAAAAAGATGTAAGTGGTTTCTTGACTATCATATAAAATTTTTAAATTACTTAAAATGTGAAGTAAGAAAAGAAAATACTGAATAAAACTCCGTATTTAGGTGTTTGCCGTTCATTTACTATAAAATACAACATAAAAACTTGTGCCAAAAATCAACTGAATAATATCTTATAGTAACACCAACATTGAAAAAAAAAACAATCACAGAAGAACTGGCAAGAAACCCACCAAAACTTTTGAATTTTTTTTTTTGGAACAAAATCGGTTTTGTGTAGAAAAAAGTACCTAACTCGATGCGTATTCGGCATGACGAGACGAGACGAATATACCGAGCGAGTAATTCGACGCGCGGCAGTGAACTGTGTTACTCGAATTACGATAAAAGATTTTGTGATTAGTGATCTCTCACTGGGTTTATTATACGACTGAATATAGAATATATTCGATTTGAGATGATTATTGTTATCTGTAACTTTCGTTACTGGTTCCTGTCAGTTAGTAAAGTTTTTTTTAATGGTATACGTAAGAAATAGGCACGCTTTCATCTGGTGTTAAATGGATACTGCAGTATGTGTATAGTATAGAAGTTCGGCTATATCCGAAGGTGTTCAATCAAATGTTACCATGTTTTTATTGTTGGACTATAAGTTGACATGATTTTATTTGATGATAAGAGAGACCCATAATCTATTCTAGTCGTAAATATCAAGCTGGTCTGAGAGCAGTTTAGCAGCTAGATATGTATTGTTTGATCTCGAAACGCGTCTAATTAAACAAGTTTAAGAGCGTTATGAACGCGACCCAGTTGGATACAGATTTGAATCACCATCGAAATCCAGAGCCTCGTATGCTTGTGCGTGATGTGTGTGCTATGGTTAAAAAATCTATGAGATTGTTTTAATAATATATTTCATTGAGCTAAGCTAAAACAAAGCTGTGTCATTTCCCAGTGATCACACTACATAAACGAATGTTACATAGTAAATAAAATTTACATCTGTCCTCGCTGGTTATAGCTAACTATTTTAGTTTGCTTTCCAAAAATCTTGTACATTTGTCTAAACCCTAGACGCTAATTTTTAATAAAAACGGTTTCAAGTACTTATTTGATCTATTTCATGATTTTAAAGCTTTATAATTTACATTTTCTTTCAGAGTTACTGTACACTTGTAAAACGTTTTTTAAAGGAAAAGTTGATAGATCTTCGTTAGTTTTAAATTCATAATTAGAAAACTTTAAGGTGGCTTCCCTCTTTGAATTTCAACGATTAAAAGTTCATCTATATTAAATCTTAGAGCTCTCAGACTTTCTTTTAGTTATAGACTTACTTTCATGTTTTTTTTTNTAGAAGCCAAAAATAATCTTTTTACAATTTTTGTCTGTCTGTCTGTCCCTATGCACACGCATCACTCTGAAAGTACTGAACCTATCTTGACGAAACTTGACATAGTGATAACTAATATTACGAGATTACATCAAATATACTTTTTGTCCCATAAAACGCAAAGGGTTCTCCAGGATAAAGGATTTAAGTCTAGAATATAAACCCGAATTACTCTGAAAGTACTGAACCAATTTTAACAAAATTTGACACCGTGATAACTAATATTAGAAGACTACATCCAGGATACTCTTTGTCCCATAAAACGCAATGAGTTCTCCAGAATAACGAAAAACAAAAATTTGCAGTTAACGTAACTAGACTTTTTTGCGACACCTTAGTACAAGAGCCGGCTACGTTAAAAGAACAAGAATTTTAGAGTACCTGGTTCTTTAATACATCAATATATTTTTTTTATATCATAAGAGGCAAACGAACAGGTGGGTCAAGTGATGTTTAGTGACCACCACCGTCTATAGACACTAGCAACACCAGGGGATTTGTAAGTGCGTTTCCAACCTGTATATGGGGGAGTGTAAGGGAACCTCCGGCACTCTCACTGACTGAACGAAACATTACAATGCAAGCACTGTTATTTGACGTCGGTTTTCTGTAAGTATTCTGGCAGTATTAGCCCGAACGAGCCGACCCATTCATGCTGAAACCAGTAATAGCTTCAGCGTGACTCTACCACCTACAGAAATTATCAATATATCAATAGACAGAATTTAAGACACTTGGTAGCGGGTTAACGTTGTATTTTTAATAGGCATTTTGATTTATGATTAATCAATAATAAGTTTAGGAACATTTTTTTCAGTAACTTTTAAACGCAATTAAACATTCAGACACATTTTTATAAACAATCATATATATACCCGCTGATATATTTTATAAATAAAAAAAAGAATGTGGTGTCGTGGGACACCAGGTAGGAACGAAGTTCTTTCGGCTAATGTGGAATCGACACTATTTGGAAAAAAAAATCGTGCTCAATTTTATGTAATCGTAATTCAAATTATCAATTAAAATAACAAAATATGTCCCTTTATTTTTGTTTGACAACATAAAATTACATAGAAATAGAAATAATTACAAAAAAGGAGAATGAGAAAGATATTATACACTACTCGCTTATGTATACGACTGTCGCGCCTGCGCACGTCTCATTTAACTGTTTTATTCCATGCACTTTTCGTTACAGTTTTACTATCACATTTTTTTCAGTTCGGTCGCGCAGCAAAATCTCTATCTCCTCCAAGCCTGCCGTAAGGAACTTCGTTCCAATAATAAATTTCAAATCAATAATTTTTTTTCATAGCAAAGAACCAATTTCATTTTATTAAACATTACTGACCACCATATACAACGATAAACGTAAACGTATGACTTGGGATTGACGCCATCTCAAATATATGCGTCGTCGACCATCAGGCAATACAAAGCCGAAATACCTTGGGCCGGCGAGGTGAAATATCTTGGTGTTACTTTAGATAAACACTTAAATTTCGATTCACACACAGAAAGAGTGCGAAACAAAGCCGTATGGTCTTAGGTCGTTTCTATCATTTGCTTTGTCATAAGAGTAAAATATCCCCCAGACAAACTCACTTTATACAAAACTTGCATCCGTCCGATTATGACGTACAGTTGTTCGGTCTTTGCACATGCGCAAAATCGTATTCAAAAGTTCCAGGTTCTCCAGAACTGAGCCCTACGTAAAATCACCGGTGCCCCATGGTACGTCCGGAATAAGGATCTCCACAGGACCTGGAGATGCTTTCTGTCCGAGCGTATATAAAATCACTTACAGGTAGTTATTTCGAAAAAGCCGCGAATCATCCCAGCCCGTTAGTGGTATCCGCCGCGAACGATGAACCCGTACCCAACGCTGCGCAGTATAGAAGACGACCGCGACACATTTTTACCGACCCTCCTGATTCAATCACGTCAGCGAACGATCAGTACCAGCCTGTCTCTTTAAACAGAGCGTGTTCTCACCCACGCCCGCATAACCGCAGATCACGTCGCCGTGGTCTGGGACTAAATTTCGCTCCCGTACACCAAATTAGGCCCTTCTCGGCAACGGCTCAAGCCTAGATCTGTTCCCTGGGCGTGGAGCCCTTGAGTACGCTGCTCACGCGATACAGTGACACAAGAGTTCTACCCTTATTTTTCGTTATCCTATCCTATATAGTTTAAAGGATTTTTTCCTACACAAAATACATATAGAAGTTGTTGAGGCACGCATGCTTGGTACACATGCATGTTTCAATAACTTATATACGTATATAAGTTACCGGACTACTAAGACGAGCGCTTAAGGCACTCAGCCGATTTTATTTAGGCAACTAGTTCAAGGGTACACGGCACACTTCAGCTTGACTGTTGCCTGTGCATGCAAAATCGCGACCTATCTTAACTAATCTAGCTAACTATTCATATATGTATGAGTTGTTGAAACGTATATGTATACCAAGCATACACGTCTCAACAACTCCTGCATATATTTATTATCGGAAAATTGAGAGTTTTTTAGTTCGATAAGGAAAAAAGTAAACCCTTCCACTTTCATGTGTAACATGTTTCATTCATCATCATTCAGTGTTTCATGTGTTTCACGTGTGTGGGGGTGATCGTGTAGTGTTGTAGCAGTGATGTATATTTGTGTGTCACCGTATCGCGCAAGCAACGCACTCAAGGGATCCTTACCGAGGGATTGAACCTGATGTATAAAACTGGCTTGGTTTGAAGGTGATAGGTACTATGTTGTGAGTGGTACAGAGATTATTTATAAAAATATATTGGAAATATATTTCAAATACGTTTTTGAAACAGTTTATAACTCTTAGACAATAGTTTCAAGCAAGTGACATTTGACGTTTTCGGCGGGATGTTTGACGCTTCGATACGGTGTTCATATATTTTTCTTTAATACAATGGAGTATAAAAAGGTTTTAATACAAGTCGAAGATAGTTATGATAAAGTAAGTGGTAGAGATGTTTATTCAGTTTTATGTAGGTTAGTTTTTATTTTAATTGATCCTGGTAGATGACGCTACGAATGGGTACTAGGTTTATTTAAAAAATGAATACATGTAATCTGGGTATATGTTTAAGTGAATCCGTGAATAGTTTGGATTCACAATTGGAAACGGTAGTTGTGGCTGCAATCGGGTATCAGTTTTATTTGCGGGGTGGTAGGTCTTTACAGCCTGACTGGGTCACAACCACCATGTACATGACGAAAAAATCCGTAATAGTGATTCGCTTCTGCGCGTCGCGTTTCGGGATCAGCCTGTGCATATCCAGCTTTTTGTAGGCCGGCATGATAGTGGCGACCAGCGATGGATAGTGTGTCACTCGGTGGTCGTTATTGTTTTTGGATTGTACTGTGCTTACCATCAGGCATAGTGCAGGCATTTTGCTGTGCTACGATAAAAAAAAAGAAACAATTTTTTCGCGTGATAACCAATTTGGTGCAAACGAAGTTGCACGGGTCAGCTAGTCTACCTATAAAATAAGAATGTAAAGGTTACGTGTCTGTAGTTTTTGGATTTTTGTAAAAAAAAATGTTCCATTTGTGTAGGAATACGTAATAGAATAATATTTCAATCATTTTTAGAAATATCTGTCTGTGATAAAATACTGGGTTATGATAAAATCTCATAAAGCATATCTTCGAGTAACATTTGGTCTTTGTTTTATTGAAATTGGTTCACTCTATCAAAAGTTATTGTAATTTTAATGACAACGCGACTTAAGCACCAGAGAAAAGTATATAAGTAAATGGACTTAATACATTCAGATGATTTTATTAATCACTGTTTATCCACATACGCTTCGACTTGGATGAAGTCGCGGGCACAGCTAGTTTATAAATATATTGTTTAGAAAATGGCCAAAACAGAATGAGAAGAATCAAATAGGATTGCAAAAATTCGATTGCTTGATAACTATCTCCCTGTACACTACATAAAACGTCATTGCGGTTACATACGGTTTTTTTTCTGTGTATATATGAGAAAATAAATAAAAACACAGACGGAAATCGTTTAATTCTGATATTTGTTTAAAATACTTGGTGGCGTAATTCCAACACGTAAAAAATTCGTTTTGGTTCCGTGCGTTCAGTCTGACTGAAATATTTAATCTAATAACGGAAATTGTGTACAAAAAAAAAACTTATTTGCAGACAACGGTATTCAGTTTCATACGGTTTCGGGGTTTAGTGTGAATTCATTAGCAGATCGTGTTCGTATTATTTTGATACATTTGTATAAGGACTATTTGCAATGAAAACTGTAACTTTTATTGTTTTTAATAATCAAATTAAATTTATAAAAAGGTGTGATAAATAGCATCTGAAGTTATACAGTATAATGAAAAATAAAAGCGCCAGGTGACTGACAATCCATCGTCTTGAGACGCAGATGTTCTCTTGGAACCGATGTAAAGGACACGATTAATATTGATATTCGAAGACAGATCTTTGGCGTTTAGCGTATTAAGCCTTGAGCCTAGAACTTCGTCTGCGTGGAATAGTTATTTTGGGTTAACGCTAACACGCAGCGGAATATCTAAAAAGAATCAATATTGACACATTCATTAGTGCTCTGCTCCTATTGGTTTTAGCGTAATATGTCAACCTTCCTCGATAAATGAGCTATATAACACTGAAAGAATTTTTCAAATCGGACCAGTAGTTCCTGAGATTACGCCCCACAACGTCACAAACTTTACCTCTTTGTAATATTAGTATAGATAAAATTCTCCTATGCAATGTCTTGTCTTCTATACAATAATTACCGTTCGATTGTAACAATGGAATATAGAGTTTGGGGATACAGACCAATATAATGTCTCTTAGTACCATAATCTAGAAGACGCGGGTTTGTAGAGTTTGCAGATGACGGACAAACATGCTCCTAAAATCCTTATCATAAAATATATGGTAAAACCAGCTCTGCGAGACAATATCCTTCTGTAGATGATGCGGTTTTTAGAACTTACGAGTAAACTGTGGAACTTTAGTCTGTAGTATTCCGAAAGCCGATAACCCGTGGCTGTAACCCACCTATTAAAATTCAAACTGCACATACACCCTGCTATCTGTATGCAGTATAATATTCTTGCCACTATCGATCACGGTCCGGTATTAATTTAGATATACGATTTGCCAAAACATTTGAAACAGTGTTTGGGTGTAACGATGAACGAGATCTTTTCATTTTCCTAAAGCCAATTTCCCCCGCAACGGTAATGAAAGATTAAAGTATTTATTAGAATACAGTGTCTAGGGGTTCAGTAAATTTGACGGTAAT
>JACEII010002280.1:0-11633 GCA_014332785.1 Antheraea mylitta | reverse complement strand
GTGCCGCCCGCTCTTGAAGAGAAATTTGATCTCTAAAAGGACCCGCATACACCAAGTTTGCGCCTTGGACGCCGCTGCTCCGTACGGGGTGCTGAGTTGCAGGTTAGTCCACGCTTTTTATTTGGGGTTCTTGTTATTGTATTTATTTATAGACAAGGCCACCAACCGCTCTTACGCATTCATTTTATTTTTACCGCATATCCTGGTGGGGCCTATTTACAGGGTCCCATCAGCCCCTTCAGGGTTTTGTTCGCTAAGCTCTTACCTATTGTCGAAAAAAAGATGTTGAAGCTTTCACAAATTTGTAGTGGGTCAGTTATTTCTTTAGAGTCCATAATTAATTCTTACGGAGCTAAATTATGTTTAATTTGTTAGTACTTAATTCGTAAATTAATTTTCACATCTTTTTTGAGTTATTTTTAAATATTGTTGTAGGTGGTAGAGTCCCGCTGAAGCTATTTTTGGTTTCAGCATGAATGGGTCGGCTCCTCCGGGGTAGTACCACCCCTCTGGCAGATAACCGACGTGAAATAGCAGTGCTTGCATTGTTGTGTTTCGTTCGGTCAGTGAGAGAGCCGGAGGCCCACGTCCCTTCCTCTTTCCTGCTTTCCCTTTCCTTTCCCTCCCCCTTCTCCCATATACTGGCCGGCAACGCACTTGCGACGTCCCTGATGTCGCTAGTGTCTATGGACGGTGGTGATCACTTAACATCACGTGACCGACCAGTTCGTTTGCCTCCTTTGATATAAAAAAAATAATAAAACTCGAAAATATATTTTTTTTGTGGTTTTAATTTTCATCTGTAATTTATTTCTTTCTTCTAAGAATTTCGAACGTAGGTCTTGATTTTCTGGTTCATTTTTCAGTTTTCTCCACAGTATGTTTCTACTATTTATATTTTGTACTAGCTGTACCCGCAGCTCTGGACGCGTTTTTTAATTGTATTAAAGAAGTATAAAATTGTTCAACTACGTACAATTATAGAAATGCTCTTTAAAAACAACTGTAAGTACGAAACGCACGCCGCTTTCAGTAATATGTAATGTGTACATTAGATATATACATATATATATACTAACATTATGCCAAATGAGGTTTGTCATCAGCAGCGTATTTGTAACCTTACCCCATCATATAACTACATCAGTGCTCCCTTACACTGTGTTAAGGCACGAATCAAATAATTACTTAAAATGTTGTTACAAAGATTTACATCTACACTACATTTAATATACATTTCTGTTGAAAAAAAAAAAAACGATTTTGTGACTATAAAAAAATAAAAGCTTTTCTGTTCCGCAACAAATTGTATAATGGAGCTCTTTACGTAATACATTTATGGTCTAAGATCTTATTAGGAAGACCTCGTCTATTTTCAAAGTTACTAATAATTATAATGACGAATTGTAATCAATAAGTGGACAATTATGTCTCTAATTAAAAATAAAGAATGAGTAGAAATCTTGCACAATTTCATACAGACAAAGTTGCAGTTAACAGCTAGTCTAAAATAGAATAACTTAAATTACTTTATATAAGATTCGCTGTCTAACAGTGAAAGTTCCGTGAAAGTCGATCTAACCGTTTTGGAGATGGTAATGCGGGTGAAGCCACGGTTAATAGCAAGTATACATTAAATAGCTTGAATAACTTTTTATAAAGTCTGTTATCGGCTAATGAAAGTTTTATGAAGATCGATCTAATCGTTTTGGAGATAGTACTGCGGGTGAAGCCGCGGTTAACAGCAGGTATAAACTAAAATTTCTTGAATTAATTTTTTTAAAGTCAGCTATTGGCCAATGAAAGTTTAGGTGAAGATGGGTCTAACCGTTTTGGAGATAGTACTGCGTGCGAAGCCATGGTGAAGAGCTAGTCTAAATTAAAACAACTTGAATTACTTTTCATAAGGTCAACTATCTGCCGATGACAGTTTCTTGAAGATCAGTTTAAACATTTTAGAGATAGTACTGCGGGCAAAGCCACAGTTAACAGTTAGTCTAAATTAAAATATACTAAATTACTTGTTATGGTATCCGTTATCTGTTGGTGAAAGTTCTATGAAAATCGGTCCGTCCGTTTTGGAGATAGCATTGCAGACGAAGCCGCGGTTAACACTTAGTCTAATTTAAAGTAGGCTATGGTGTCACCCGCAGAAATTCCCGTCATAATCGGTCTAGCCGTTTCGGAGATTACCCGGAACAAACAGAAAAACCGACAAAAATTTTAAAAATTGCATTTTTGTTATCAGAAGCGTGTATACGTTCATACCCAATCAGTCAAAAAAATGTATTTCGCTGTTACATACAGACACTTCATTTTTATTATATGTATAGATAGATGATATCTTTATTTATCCCATCTTCTTGGGGAAGGTTTAAAATTGTTGTCTTAATTTGTTTACATTTTCCTACTTTTGTTTTAATATACTCCTTAAAGAGGGAAAAGTTATTTTTACACTAGCTGTACCCGTAGCTCCGCACGCCTTTTTTTAGATTGTATTAAGGAATTACAAGATTATCAGA
This sequence comes from Antheraea mylitta, assembly GCA_014332785.1. Lineage (NCBI taxonomy): Eukaryota > Metazoa > Arthropoda > Insecta > Lepidoptera > Saturniidae > Antheraea > Antheraea mylitta. The sequence goes on along the minus strand of JACEII010002280.1, from coordinate 9,111 downwards.
CTATGTACAATCATAGAAATGCTCTTTAAAAACGATTGTGAGTACGACACGCACGCAACTTACAATAACATATAATGTATACATTAGATATATAAATACTAACAGTGTACCTAATGAGGTTTACCATCAGCAACGATTTAGAATTTTAAACCACCATATAACTAACTTGTGCTCACTTACACTGTTTAAGTAACTAATGAAACAATAACTTAAAATATTATTGTAAAGGTTAACATTTATATCAAATTTAACATATACAGTCATTATAATTACGATTTTGTGACTATACAAAAAATAAACGCTTGTCTGTTCCGCAAGAAATTGTATTTTTTTATTGTAGCACGGCAAAATGACTGCACTATGCCTGATGGTAAGCACAGTGCTATCCAAAAATAATAGCGACCACCGATTGACTCACTATCCATCGTCGGTCGCCACTATCATGCCGGCCTCCAAAAAGCTGGATATGCACAGGCTGATCCCGAAACGCGACCCGCAGAAGCGAATCACTATTACGGGCCTTTTCGGCCATATACATGGTAGTTGCTACCCAGTCAGGCTGTAAAACCCTACCATCCCGCTTTCGCCATTGCCTCGTTCGTTATTCAGCAGGGTGCACCACGTGCAGGTGAGGTTGGCTTGGGTGTCTCAAGTCTTATGATGTTATTTAACACCCCTTACACCCCCAAATATATTATGTAACTCTTTACTTAATACGTTTATGGTCTAAGATCTTTTTTATCTTCTATCTTCAAAGTTCCTAATAATTATAATGTCGAGTTGTAAATAATAAGCTGATAATTATTCCCCTAATTAAAAATTAATTACTAATTTTAATTACTTTTTATAAGGTCAGCTATCTGCCAGTGAAAGTTTCGTGGAGGTCTATCTAATCGTATTGGAGATAGTACAGCGGGCGAAACCCCGGTTAACAGCTAGTATAATCTAATATTGCCTAAATTACTTTTTATAAGGTCATCTATCTGCCCGTGAAAGTCTCGTGAAGTTGGTCTAACCGTTTTGGAGATAGTATTACGGGCGAAGCCACGATTAATAGCTAGTATAAATTAATATTGCTTAAATTACTTTTTATAAGGCCAATTATCTGCAACTGAAAGTTTTGCTAGGATCAGTCTAACTGTTTTGAAGATAGCATTGAGGGCAAAGCCACGGTTAACAGCTAGTCTAAATTAAAATAAATTGAACTACTCGTTATGATGTCCACTATCTGTTGGTGAAAGTTTCGTGAAAATTAGTCCAACCATTTTTGAGATAGCATTGCAGGCGAAGCCGCGGTTAACATTTAGTCTGATTTAGAGTAGCCTATGTCACCCGCAGTATTTTCAGCTATCTGCTAGTGAAATTCCCGTCAAAATCGGTCCAGCCTTTTCGGAGATTACCCGGAACAAACAGACAGACAGACAGACCGACAAACATTTTAAAAATTGCTTATTTGTTATCAGTAGCGTACGTTCATACCCAATCAGTAAAAAAAAATTTTTCCCTGTTACATGCAGACTCTTCATTTTTATTATATGTATAGAAGAAGATTAATTAATATTTTGATCTCTCAAAATTAAGTGTAGCTGTTTATAATTAATGAATGTATACTTGATTTTTTATTTGTTGTTACCCGATTAGGCCTCCCACGGCAGCGGCTCAAGCCTAGGTTCGATCCTTCGGTAGGGAGCCCTTGAGTGCGTTGCTTGCGCGATACGGTGACACACAAATATACATCACCACTACAACACTACACGATCACCCCCACACACGTGCACGTCTACACGCTTACACATGAAAGTGGAAGGGTTTACTTTTTTCTCCCTTATCAAACTGAAAAACTCTCATTTTTCCAATAATAAATATATGGAGGAGTTGTTGAGGCATGTATACTTGGTACACATATACGGTTCAACAACTCATACATATATGAATAGTTAGCTAGGTTAGCTAAGACAGGTCGCGATTTTGCATGCAACAGGCAACAGCCAAGCCGAGGTGTGCCGTGCCCCCTTGAGCTGGTTGCCAAAATAAAATCGGCTGAGTGCCTTAAGCGCTCGCCTTAATAGTTCGGTGAAGCTGTTAAGACCTTGCTGGGTCAATAGCGTAGTCATTTCGAAAAAAAAAAAAGTCAAAACAACATTGGTCCATTTGCGTCAAATTGGCAAGGTAAAAAAGCTTGGCAAATGGGTGCCCCGCGAAATCAATGATCGCCAGCGCGAAGTACGCGTCGAGACGTGCCTTGCCCTGCTCAACGGACACACAAATGAAGGAATTTTGAACTGCATTGTTACCTGCGATGAAAAATAGACTCTGTTTGATAACCGCAAACGCTTAGCAAGTTGGTTGGATCCTGGTTCAGCACATAAACAATGCCCTAAACGAAAACTTACCCCTAGAAATGTGAGTTCCTTGTTTGGTGGTGTAGCGCCGGTGTGATTCATCACAGCTTCGTACTAAACGGGGTGAGCATTACTGCAGATGTGTACTGTGAAGAACTGAACACAATGATGGGGAAGCTGGCACATCTCCAACCAACATTCGCTCGTCTCCGCTGCTCCTGCACGACAGTTATTATTAAACATATCTTTGTTTTATTTATTTATTTATCATAAAGAATCAACAACAGCAACATAAAATAAGAAGCTAAAAACATACTTGCAAATACTTAGAATTTTTTATGTCACTAATTATAGTTCATAACAGCATTTATCAACATAAGATGCGATGCGGAAGACAATAGAAGTAGAAGAAAGTATTATGAAAAAAATAAGAAGAAAATAAAATAAAACAATTCGTCAATGTCTATAATAAAATTGTAACAAGGCCAAATCCGTACATTGAATATTTTTTGAAAATATAATCGGGGTAGACCAATGATATTACAAAAGACTATGTGTTATCAATATAAAAGTGAAATATATTTTTTTTTTACTATTTTTTTTTCTGTCTATCCCCGTGGACTCGTATCACTCTGAAAGTACAAAACCAATTTAGACGAAACTTGACACAGTGATAACTAATATTACAAGATTACATTTAGGATAATTTTTGTACCATAAAATGCAAGGAGTTCTCCAGTTCAACGAGAGACAAACATGTGTAGTTAATGCAACTAGGCTTTTTGCGACACCTTAGTACAAGAGCTAGCAACGTTGGAAGAACTAGAGTTTTAGAAAAGCTGAATCTTTAACATATCTTCCTTAATGCTCTACCAATCAAAATCCAGGGGACCTGGTAGCCGATTAACATTGTGCATTTTAATGTGCATCAAACTGTTAAAAGTCAAGTTTTTGATTTATAAATAATTCTAGGAACATTTTTTTCAATAACTTTTAAACGTTATTAAAACATGCATTTATCACAGCAAATAGTAATAAATCGGTCTTACTATTGAGTATACAACTGAATTAATGTCTGGAAGATTAAATTTGTACTTATTTGTGTCTAAATAAAATAATAATAAAATTACGGTTATCCCAAGTTGGTTTGAAATCATTTTTCTTTTAAATTACAAAAAATAGCAGAATGCACATTATTGTCAATAACAAAGATGTCTGGTAATAATAATCCTATATTTTAATAGAGTTTCAAATTTAGTGACAAAAAACACCCTGAAGCTATTTACAAATCAATAATTTTGTCTGTAAAGGTGCTATGCGATATGCTTAAGCAAACGCACCAATTATCGACAGCCAGGTTGTCCGCACGTTGTTCGGAAGAACATAAGATATATAAAAATTGACTAGATAAAATTCGCTCTTAAAAACGTCGCTGGCTCTTAGACAAATAGTTACGGGCAAGTGACAGTGGACGCGTCGACGCGATGGTCATATTTCTTTCATATTCACATTTTTCTTCAATACAATGGATTGTAAAAAAGTTTTAGTACAAGTACAAGATATTTATTATAAAGTAAGTGAAACACATAATTATTTAATTTTATTTTTCCGTATGGTGTATGTGCAGATTATATGTTTAGGTTAGGTATCGTGACAGAGAAAAAGAGAGAGAGAGTGTATATAATATATATATATAATAATATGTGAGATATAAATAAAAACAATATGAAACCATGATAATTGTTTTGTGCTCGCATTTTACTCGAATGACGCCCACTAATGACGATTTCAACAAGAATAACGTTCTCCCCGACATNATGTTTTCGTATGTTTTTTCAAACATTTTCTTTTATATAAAACTTGTCTTGACAATTATAAACACAATAAAGTAAGAATTAAACAAGAAGGTGCAGTTATTTGGGCATGATACCCCTTCTGCAATAAATTTCTTAAACGATACCTAGTAGAAACTTTAGCAAGATCCGTTGCATAGTTTAAATTAGCTGAAGGTTCACACAGAGTAACGTACAAAGCGACTATTTTACACAATTTATTGGGCACACTCAGAATTTAAAAAGGTTAAAATGTATCTATTGACATTTAAATTTTACACACATTTTGAGATGGCTTCCAAACTAGGCCGAGGCTGTATCTTGGTAACGAAAAAACGATTACCCGGCTTATTTAACAAGAAGAACTGCCTTAGTGGGCCTTACACATTGTAACTTATAAATTAAATTAACAAATACGGATATATTTAACACAAATATATAAACTACATACACGTTAGATATACGCTCTTATTAATCAGAACTTAGCATCAGAAATAAAAAATAGAGTACATGGTCGACCGAGCCCACTCCTGGCACTCCCGAACCTTCCAGCTGTGTGCTCTGCGGTAACGCGGGTCACCCCGCGAATTACCCAGGGCGCCTGTAGCCTCCGCCCGCCCTCCACCTCCACCTCTCATGTCCGTGGAGGCCTTCCTGGGCCTGCCGGGCGCCTCCCGTGCCCCGTAGCGTCCGCACCCACGACCTCACCGCGCTCGCCACCGTCTGTGCCGCGCGCGGCTCAACCCGGGCGGGCCCATATGGCCCCCCGGGCCCCACGACCTCAGCCTCAGGCGCTGCCGCCACAGGCGGCTTATGCTGCTTCATCATCCTCTAACTCCGGTAAGTTTCACTTGATGCAGCAGTTACTCCCCGAGCACGATATGAAGGAGGTCCTCGCCTTCCACGCCATCGTTGAGGTCGAAGAGGAGCTAGGTCTTCTCACCGCTCTAGCGCGCTTCCCGGCTATCGGAGCCACTATTCAGCGCCTCGCCCGTTTACCCTCTTCTAAATAAGTTTTAAAATTCACGGGTCTTAAAAAAGTAAAACCACGCGGTCTATGTCTCTCGTTTTTCAATGCGAGATCCCGCGGGGGTGGCACGTTAATCTGTTTTAGGCGTTCGTTGTACTGCATGCCGTTAGATCCGCACGCACTAACCAATATGGAAGTGTCAGTGTGTAAATTAGGTTTGACCGGTCACTCGAATATTATTTTAGTTTCCGCGTATTTGCCACCAAACAAAGAATTGCTAAGATCCGATATGCAGGTGCTACTTAATTTAGGAGATTCAGTTATTATAGCGGGGGACCTCAATAGCGGGAACGTTATCTGGAATAGTCCGTTTACCTCTCGTAACGGGAGGCTATTCGACGAACTAGGCAGGGTTTCATGTCATAGCCCCTTCGGAACCCACACACTATCAAGATCTTTGCCAACCTATAGTTTTAGACATAGCTCTCTTAAAAAATATCACGCTTCCTGTACGAATCATACAAGTCGTACACGAACTTGATTCAGATCATCGCCCGGTTGTTTTACAGTTAGGTCATAATTCAGACTTCACCCCGCCGTCGGTTAGGGAGGCTGATTACGCGAAACTCGTTCAATATTTTAAAGAAAATCCGTCGTCTAGTAGTTTAGACAGGATTCCGGACGTGTTGGTGACTAAAGCCGACACGGATTCGGCCATCGATTCCCTGGTTGATTATCTCCAGACCGCCGTCAGGGTGACCTCCTCCAGACCGCCGTCAGGGTGACCTCGAAAGAGGTACAAGCAGCGAACGATCGCCGTTTTATACTCCCTGACGACGTGAGAGCATTGATCACGGAAAAGAACGCCGCGCCTCGAGCTTACGACGCTTACCCGTCTGTAGAGAATCGCGATTGTCTACGTTCATTACGAAAAACAGTCAAGTCTCATATTTCTGAGATCCGGGGTGTTTTTTTTTAAATATTGAACGAGTTTCGCGTAATCAGCCACCCTAACCGACGGCGGGGTGAAGTCTGAATTGTGACCTAACTGTAAAACAACCGGGCGATGATCTGAATCAAGTTCGTGTACGACTTATATGAGTCGTACAGGAAGCGTGATATTTTTTAAGAGAGCTATGTCTAAAACTGTAGGTCGGCAGTGATCTTGATAGTGCGTGGGTTCCGAAGGGGCTATGACGTCAAACGTGAGAACCCTACCTAGTTCGTCGAGTATCCTCCCGTTACGAGAGATAAACGGACTATTCCAGATACGGTTCCTGCTATTGAGGTCCTCCGCTATAACAACTGAATCTCCTAAATTAAGTAGCGCCTGCAAATGAGATCTTAGCAATTCTTTGTTCGGTGGCAAATACGCGGAAACTAAAATAATATTCGAGTGACCGGTCATACCTAATTTACACATTGACACTTCCATATTGGTTAGCGCGGGCGTATCTAACGGCATGCAGTACAACGAACGCCTAAAATAGATTAACGTGCCACCCCTGCGGGTGACACGGTCGTTCCTGACTATACAGTAATTCGCGATTCTTAGATTACGCATACTCGGTTTTAACATCGTTTCCTGGATGAGGAAAACATCAATCTGTCTATCGCGCAAAAATATGCTACTAGATCGCGCTGTGACCGAAGGGGTCTCGCATTGAAAAACGAGAGACATAGACCGCGTGGTTTTACTTTATTAAGACCCGTGAATTTTAAGACTTATTTAAAAGAGGGTGACCGGGCGAGGCGCTGAATAGTGGCTCCGATAGCCGGGAAGCGCGCTAGTGCGGTGAGAAGACCTACCTCCTCCTCGACCTCTACAATGGCGTGGAAAGCAAAGACCTCCTGCATGTCATGCTCGCGGAGTAACTGTTTCAAACAGTCGATCTTACTGGTGAAAGAGGAGGACGTGTATGCCACCTGAGGTGGCGGCGCCTGAGGCTTAGAAGAAGCCTGAGGCTGAGGTCGGGGGCCCAGGGGGCCATAGGGGCCCGCCCGGGTTGAGCCGCACGCAGCACAGAGGGTGGCGAGCGCGGTGAGGTCGTGGGCGCGGGCGCTACCGGGGCGCGGGAGGTGCCCGGCAGGCCCGGGAAGGCCTCCACGGACATGAGAGGTGGCGGCGGAGGACGGTCGGCAGCTACAGGCGCCTGGCTCGCCTGACGGGGACGCTGTGTGAGCGGCGCGCGGTGACAGCCGCGATAATTCGCGGGGTGACCCGCGTTACCGCAGAGCACACAGCTGGGAGGATAGGGAGTGCCAGGAGTGCGCCTCACTCCTTCGTGGCGTGGTCTCCCAGGCACTTGTCGCACCTGGGGTGAAGATGGATGTTCTTTGCCGAGTGCCCATAACACTGGCAGTTATGGCACTGCGACGGAATATGGGTCTTACGTGGGGGCTCAACGGTGACGCCGTTGAGGTCGCACACAGATGTGAGCGAGAAAATGGCCTTGCCTTCCTGCGACCGGTCGAGGAGAACAAGCACCATGTTGTAGGGAGCGAGGGTGCGTGGGTGGTACATACGATGTACCTCACGCACGGGGAAGTTCTTCTCCTTAAGGGAGGGGGTGACATCCTCGACCGAGATTTCGGCCGGGACACGGCGGAGCATGACTCGGAGGAGGCACTCGTCCTCGAGAGCGTATGTAAAATAAGCGAGTTTCGATTCCGTGAGGAATCTACTGCGGAACCCGGAGTGAGCGAGACGGAGCTAGGTCCTTTCGTCCGCGGTTGACTACACGGTATAGCCGCGGCCGGCACGCGAGCGCCATCTATGTTGGCGACTTTAACCGTGCCTACGGAACCCGAATTCGTCGGGCTAGCCGGACGATGCCTACTGTACGAGACGGTCGTATAACCGTCCTTGTCTAACTGCGCAGAAGGCGCAGGAGTCGCGGTCGTGGTCGGCTCGGCGGACGCCGTCACGTCTAGCTCCATCTCAGAGCCGGTCTCCGAGCTGGAGCTAGGTATCGAGGCCTCAAGTAGACCTTTGTCGCGCGCGTCTAGAGAAGACTGCGGCGATAAGATCGCGAAAGAGTTCGCGGTCGGAATGTTAAAAAGGCCCTCGGAGACCTGCGACGTAACATTGCGGAAGGTTAAATTAATAATCTCCTGGTCTAGATCGCTCGTGAGGAGATTTTTGCGATATAATTCTACCAAAGCTAACGGATCCATCGCGGTGGATCGAGGAGAGGGAAGGGCCGCGAAACAACCTCCCTGCCTTAAGGGCAGGGGGGTACGCCGAACGGGTTAATTACGGATCTATCCCGGGTGCGGATCAAAAGAGCTGTTTAAAATGAGCCAGAAGAAGAAAGCAATACAGGAAATACGTTAGCGAGACAGGCAAGGTAAATAATTTGCATAAATATAGAACAAATAAATAAATGGATAACTAAACAAATAAATAATAGAAATAAATAAACTTATAAAGAATTGACGACTAAAGGGGTAAAGGACTACGTAAATAAATAGATAAACTAATGAGTAAACAAATAAATGTACCAATATAATATAATAACAAAGCAATAAATATATACAAAGGAAGGGTCTCACTCAATTTCAAGAAAAAGAACGCAGGTGTTACGCAGCTGCGGTGCACGTGTGCGCCCCGTCAGTCGGATCGGTACTTCAAGGTGAAAGCCGAATACTTCACTTTGTATACACTGTATCACAATAATCACGAAATATCGCTCCGAGCGCGGACACAACCGTTCCCGGCTCGTGAAGATTAGATCTAAAAATGGAATCCATGTGCACCGCCTTAAAAAAAATATGACTTTTGATTTTGGTGATTCTACGTTTATCTTATTGATAATAATAATTGAATAAATATAATGCCTATTTCTGTAAATGTACTAGTGGTCTTTTTAACATTGCATAAAGGTAAATTAACTTATTGTTGTTTAAGGAACGGTTTCTTTTTTTTATCTCATATTCTGCAGACTCTTTATCCGCACCTTTTTTG
>JACEII010002274.1:0-10265 GCA_014332785.1 Antheraea mylitta | reverse complement strand
AACACCGCAATACTCTTGAACTCCATTGTATACCTAAAATACGCAAAAAAATAACATTAGAAGAAGTCGAGGCAGTAATAAGAATTGCTGACAGTAGTGAAAACTCAAAACAATGAATTAGTATGTTCTCTTTTGAATTCTCATATTAATTATAACGTGAATAACAATATGTAAATTTTCAGTCGTAGACAGATTAGCTATAAATAATGTGTCATAATTTTTCTGTACGATTGCTAGTTTAAGAGATACAGAGCGAAAATCTTTTGCCCCCGTTTTTCCAAGATGGCGGCCGGGAGCCAAGGGTGGCACCACATAGTTTAATTTAAACTTATACTAATCACCCATACACATCAGAATAAAATTAAGCCGTCATGGGACACCTGGCAGATGTGAAACATCGAGATTGTTTTGTATAAGTTTTTAAGTGTTTTGCATAAAGAAAACATATTACGACATAAATCAGCTATGGGCTATCAGCTAAAACAATTTGAATCTTATGTTTATAGAGATAAGGTTGCAAATTTTTCTAAGTATCTCATTAATAGTGCAAAGTTCGTGTTTTGCGTCGCCATGACAACAATCATATTTAGCCGCACCTATAGATGATTTATATAAAAAATAAAAATGCACCACTATAAAACGCACGCTAGAGCCTAAAAAATGTAACATTTCAATCGACTATAAATCGCGTCTCTATTAAAATTAAAACAACTTTTGAGTGAACCGATTTTAATAAAAACAAGAATAAATATTAGTCGAGAATATACTTTACAATTAACTTATTTTTTACTTATTACGAGACACTTGCAACAAATTGTTTATTCATATTAAATACCTATTGTTTTTAATCACTATAATTTTATAACAATTTTAATTTAGTTGTTAGATTTTAAAACGATATTTATTTTAACACTAATTTTCGAACTCTGGTAAAATATACCATATTGTTACCCGGGCCTTAATAACGAATCAAATCACACTTTATTCATCAAAATCGGATGCATAGTTTAGGCGCTATGTAGGTTCGTACGTAAATACAAATAACCTAAAATCATAAAATAGGGGTGTAAGGGGTGTCAAATAACATCATAAGATTTAAGACACCCAAGCCAACCTCACCTGCACGTGGTGAACCCTGCTGAATAACGGACGAGGCAATGGCGAAAGCGGGGTGGTAGGGTTTTACAGCCCGACTGGGTCGCAACCACCATGTATATGGCGAAAAAGCCCGTAATAGTGATTCGCTTCTGCGGGTCGCGTTTCGGGATCAGCCTGTGCATATCCAGCTTTTTGCAAGCCGGCATGATAGTGGCTACCGGCGATGGATAGTGTGTCACTCGGTGGTCGCTATTGTTTTTGGATTGTACTGTGCTTATCATCAGGCACAGTGCAGTAATTTTGCCGTGCTACAATAAAAAAAAATTACCCCTTTGACTTCCTCGTAGTCTAGTAAAAAAGATACGAAGCAAAAGTAGGAAAAAAATAAATTATATAGTACTTACCCTTGTCTTACGATTGGAGTAACACTGTACATAGGCAGAGTAATTCATCCTATTTATACTAAAAGGATACGTTGCCGACGAGTCATCAGATGATGCACTCAGGTAATTCACCGCATACGTTCATACGCGGGTACGTGCGAGTTCTTATCGTAAATTACATACTATGTAGGACAAACTTGAACCTAAGCTTGCGCTGTATAACAATGTCAATTAATGCGGGTTCAATTCCAGTAATGGATTGGTTACAAGGAAGCAAAACATGATGTGTCACCGTTTGATTCGAACATCCTGCCTCGAGCACCAAACACGTTACCACCTACACAATAGTTAGTATAGTACAATTATTCGTTCAATTTGGTAGGTGGTAGAGCCACGTTGAAGCTATTACTGGTTTCAGCATGAATGGGTCGGCTCGCCCAGGGTAGAACAGGGTTGGGGTGTAAGGGGTGTCGAGTAACATCTTAAGACTTGAGACACCCAAGCCAACCTCACCTGCACGTGGTGCACCCTGCTGAATAACGACCGAGGCAATGGCGAAAGCGGGGTGGTAGGATTTACAGCCTGACGGGGCCGCAACCACCATGCATATGGCGAAAAAGCCCGCCTTAGTGACTAGCTTCTGCGCGTCGCGTTTCGAGATCAGCCTGTGCATATCCAGTACCGGGTGACTTTCGTCGTTATGGCCGGCATGACAGCGGCGACCGGCGATGGATAATCTGTCTCTCGGTGGTTGACGATATTTTTGGATTGTACTATACTTAACATCAGGCATAGCGCAGTCACAATGTCGTGCTTCGATAAAAAAAACACTGACGTGAAGTAACAGTGCTTACATTGTTGCATTTTGTTCGCTCAGTGAGAGCGCCGGAGGACCACCTCCCCTTCCCCCAAAACAGGCTGGCATTGCGATTCTCCTGGTGTCTATGGACGGTGGTGATCATTTAGCATCAGGTGACCCACGTGTTTTTTTATCTCCTTTAATATAAAAAAAACATTGATATATGGTATCTATCGGATACATATTTTATTCAATTTAGGCTCTCAGAACGCGCTTAGGAACGTCAAAGCTACCACAGATTCGGAACAACAACCCAGTCATCGAAAAGAACCGGCAGCAAACTCGATTTAGTTTATCTCTTCATGTTATATAATTTTACAAAACATAAATGTTCACATTCTATATTAGTGTATGCACAGAGAGAGGCGTCATTTCCAGACGTCACAATTGTTCACATATTCATTCACCCTAATACCCTTTAGACGTTAAAACCCGCTGAGAATTAAACTGAAACCTTGATAATTATCTTGAGATTTAACAAAGTAATACCCAATTAGTAATAGGTTTTTACAGAATCATCAAATCGACATAATTTATCCCTGTTACCCTTGTTACATGCCACAATCGAAAATATTTGTAAGAAAAAAAGTTAGACGTCTCATCAAGATGTAACTGCTCACGGAAAATTAGCTTAATAGCAATCAATAGCATAAAATGAACCGTGTATTCTTGACTTTAAAGATAACGGAAAATAAAATACTTCAGTATTAACAAGAATTCATGAAACTTTATCAGTACTTAACGACTTTAGAAACATAGTGGAATAACTAAATGATTGGCGTGCTTTTGAAAAAACACTTAGGTTAATTATTGAGGGTTAATATAATCTTTATTGATTATAATAATTATCTAAACAGAATATAATCATTCGGGTTCACAGTCAAGTTCACTTTCCATCTTACCTTCACCCAGTGTTTCCAGTTATATAAATAACTAGCTTCTGCCCGCGACTTCGTTCACGTGGAATAGATACACTAACACGCAGCAATTCTCAAAAGGAAAAAACATCCCGATTTTGAAACATTTTTCATCTGTAATCCGCTCCTATTAGACTTAGTGTGATGATATATAGCCTATGACCATTCTCGATGAAGGAGCTTTATAACACTCAAAGAATTTTTCAAATCGGACCGGTAGTTCCTGAGATTACCTCCTACAACGTCACAAACTCACAAACTTTACCTCTTTATAATATTAAGTATAGATATCAATTAATATATATCCGTACACAGGGCCTTTTTTATGAGAGCACGAGAGGATGCAGTTATCTTAAAGAGAATTTCGAAAAATCATAACAAAAACTCAAGGAATATTATATATATATTATTATATATATAAAATTATATATATATATATATATATATATATATATATATATTATATTTTAGGAATAAATCACTATGAAATTGTTATCATAACATCGTTAGTAAAATTTCAAAACATTATGAAAAACTTACTTGACGATTCTAATCACCCAGTTGATATTTTGGTAAAGTCAAACGAAATTATACTTAATTAACAGCATTTTTTAAAGATTTTGTCTTTTTTGTTAAATTTGTCGCCGATATCTAACATTTCATTTAATTATTTAATGGGTTATCCCAAAGCGAAAGTGTTAAAGTCGTGTCGAGTCCATATTTAAATTTCCCCCCTTAACTATCAAATTGCCCTCCAGTGGGGCGTGGGCCCTACGTTGGGAAACACTGCTATACACCATCATACGAAAACCAATAGGAGTGGAGCACCAATGTAGAATGTTTCAAATTTTTTGTTTTTCCCTCTTGAGAGCTTCCACTGAGTATTAGCGTTAGCCCAAAGTGGCTATTCCACGCGGACGAAGTCGAGAACAGAAGCTAGTATCACATAAAAAAGCGTAGGTTGAAAGTAGGCTATTTGAATAAATTTAATTTTGTGTATTGACTACATTTGGCACTTTTGTACGACGTATTTGCTGACCACTGGTCTATACAATTAGCCGAATGTATGTAAACGACTAGGATTGTATGATTATTTTTATCATATGAGGCAAACGAGCAGGTGGGTTGCCTAATGTTAATTGATCACCATCGTCCATAGACACTTGCAACACCAGGGGAGTCGCAAGTGCATTGCCAGTCTACGTTGGAGGATGGGGGAGGAAGGAAGAGGAGAGGGGGAAGGTGAGGAGAGGTGGGCCTCCGGCGCTCTCACTGACCGAACGAAATACAACAATGCAAGCACTGCTACTTCACGTCGGTGTTTTTGTAAGAGGGTGGTGCTATCCCGGGCGAGCCGACCCATTTATACTGAAGCCAGTAATAGTTTCAGTATGGCTCTACCACCTACTAAATGATGGAGAAAGATTGATAAGATTAAAAATACGATGCAAGAATTAGTCAAGTAAATGATAAAAATAAATATTTTTATTTTTTACGTTATCTATACTAATATTATAAAACTAAAGCGTTTGCTTGAACACGCTAATCTTCGGAACTAAGTATTGGTCAAATATAAAATAATCTTTAAGTAGTGGCGGATTTACCCTAAGGCCCAGGAGGCCCAGGCCTAGGGCGGCCAGATATTAGGGATGGCGAAAAATTCACTGATGATAACAAGAAATTATTAGAGCTATATATATTTATAAATACAATGCTATAAAGAAAGTAGGTGACCAATAATGATCGTTTGTAGCATACTCTGTAAATATTATAGAACTGGGTCTCTAATAATGTACTGTCATTAATGTCACTACTGTCAATGTCAATTTTGTCTTTGCCCTTCCGTTTTTTCTGCGTCAATGGATTGTACTCACTAAATGTTCTTTGAATTATATCTCGTGAATTCGGATTGGAGTTTACGTTTAAACCTATAAATCTATCAGAAATGAATCAAAGTACGTAAATATTCTAAAGGCTCGCGCACATTATGGTGGGCCGCATAGCACGGCATCGTATAACAAAAATCCTTTAAAAAAAGTTGGCAAAAAAGTCAATTCATTATGTACTCAATATGGTGGGTGCTGACAAAAGGGTGTCTGGTACTTACTACATGGCTTGGGGCCTGGGGCGGCCAAGACTGCAAATCCGTCACTGTCTTTCAGTGTTAGATAGCTAATTTATCAAAAAAGACTTTAAGATATATCATCACGCGAAGGCTAATAAGAGTGGAACAACAATGAAGAATGTTTCAAAATCGGGGTTAACGTATCATTTAAAAATATTTTCGCCTTCTATGTAAAAAAAGTCGCGTATTAAACTTAGTACTAGCCTAAACTATTCCACGCGGACGAAGTCGCGGGTAGAAAGTAGTTGTATATACCTAAAGATAGTTTCTCACATAGTATGAACGTTTCTTTATTCTGAACTGACTACCTACTCTATTAACCTAGCAAGGTCTACGACCAGTATCCGGTGTCGTACCCCAAGCGAATTATACGAGAACAAACTGTCGAGCAGTGGCAGGAGCACTACGAGGCCTCAGCTACAGGGGCGTTGACGCGCGTCATCTTCCCGAAGATGGGCAACGCCCACCGGGTAGTGAAGAAGACACGGCTGTCACCGACCTATGTGCAAGTCCTTACAGGACAGGGGGGCTTCGCGGCATACCTTCACCGCTTCAAGATCAAAGACAGTCCCGCTTATGTGTGCGACCCGGATACCGATGAGACGGTGATTCACCTTCTCCTTCACTGTCCCGGGCTTGACTCGTCTAGGTGTGACCTCCAAACCCAGATAGGCATCGAACTCACGGAAAGGGTACTACATAAAATAGTGGAGGACGATGATAGTAGAGAGCCGCTCCTAACGTTCATGGAACTCGTGGCAGAAATATCAAAGAAAAAAAATAAATTAATTAAGAAAACGGAAACTAAAATAAATAAACAAAGTCTCGGATAGTGTTCGGGGGAAAAAGGGACTTAAAAAAAACCTAGCAAGGTCTTAACAGCTTCACCGGACTACTAAGGCGAGCGCTTAAGGCACTCCTACAAGGATTCTATACGAAACACGCCTATAAGGATAGTTGACAACTCAAAGAAAGAAAATATGTTTATTACAGCATATACACGGACAATATAATAGAAAAAATAAAGAAATTAAACGTTAAAAGTCTATTAAAATTATGCCACGGTTTTGGGGCGTGTTGTGATATTGTAAGTAAAATCAAACACTGACTTTGCAACCGAAACTTTTAATGTCCACTTCTGTCGAGGAAAAATTTGTATCTTTTTATTTGACAATGAATATGTCGTTGTATTTTGAAAAAGGGCCATAGATAATTATTAATGGCCAGCACGCTACATCACCCCCCTACGGAGTAAAGAAAACCCAGTATAAAAACATTTACAAAGTATGACGTTATACACATATTTACNTTTTTTTGTCAACGAATATGTCGTTGTTTTTCAAAAAGGACCATAGATAATTTTTTATGGCTAGCACGCTACATCACCCCCCTACGGAGTAAAGAAAACCCACTATAAATACATTTACAAAGTATGACGTTATACACATATTTACATTAAGTATAAAAAGTTAAACCATACAGAAAATAAAGACTTAGAGTTACAACGAATTGATAATATAAAACATCAAAGTTTTAAAAAAAAATAATTATAATACACCTAAATTAGTTAATGGCAATAATACAACTATATACATAAAAAGTTCTTTACAGATCTAGCATCGGTTTAAATTTAACACGACGACCAGATCGAGTAACGTAGGGTGAGGGTAATAAATTATCTATAGGTGGCTTGAGGATAGGAGGAAAGGATGTGACTGGTGAAGATGGGAAAATAAGGGTTGAGGAGTAACTTCCGAGAAGAAAGCAGGTTTTACGCGATCAATACTGACTACCACTTTCTTGCCCTTGATTTCCAAAGTAAGCGTTTTGCCGTCACTTGACCGTTCAAGAACCTGATAAGGTCCAGTATAAGGCGGCTGAAGAGGGCGTCGAACAGCGTCATCACGCAAGTATACATGCGTAGCTGTTGATATGTCCTTGAATAATAAAGACTTTTGATTACTATGGCGAGATGCCGGTACTGGTCGAATGTTCGACATATGTTGACGCATCCTAACGACTAAATCAGCTGGATCTTCACCAATAGGGTTCTGAGGTGCAACAAGTAGTTCTCCTGGGAGTCTCAATGTTTCACCGTACATGAGCTCGGCGGCTGTACACTTGAGGTCCTCTTTAAAAGCGGAGCGCATGCCTAAAAGTACAAACGGTAGAGCGTTCAACCAGGACTGTTCATGACACATTAAAGAGGCCTTAAGTTGCCTATGTACGCGCTCTATCATACCATTTGCCTGTGGGTGATATGCGGTTGTCATTTGTCGTTTAGTGGCAAAGGTGATGAGGAGTCTGCGGAATAAATCAGACTCAAATTGAGTACCCTGGTCGGTCGTGATAGAGAGTGGTGTGCCAAATCTAGAGATCCATTCTCTAGTAAAAGTCTCTACCACTTCTTCTGCGGTTATAGAACGCATTGGCCATACTTCTCGCCACCTCGTTACCCTGTCTATTGCTGTTAAGCAATAGCGATAACCATCGCAAACAGGCAGTGGTCCTATGATGTCCAAATGGACATGGAAGAATCGACCAGATGGGGTTTTAAAATTACTGAGGTGAGCGGTATTATGCCTGGAGACTTTACTGCGTTGGCAGGCAGAACACGCTCGTGACCACTCGCGACATTCTTTATTGACGGATGGCCAAACGTACCATTCGGTGACAAGGCGGGTGGTAGCTCGTGCGCCGGGATGGCTCAAATTATGCAGCTTATTGAAGATAACCCGCCGCAGTTCTGGAGTCACATACGGACGCGGCCTATCTGTGGAAATATCACAAAATAGAGAAACGCCAGTACCAGGAATATTAATTTTGGTAAGTTTAAGGCTTGAACCGTTTTTCAATAAATTTTGAAGTTCTTCATCAGTACCTTGAGAACGTGCTAAGGTTTCATATTCTTGCTCTAATGAAATTGCCTCAATTCGAGACATGGCATCAGCAATAAGGTTTTCAGAACCTTTAATGTACTGAATGTCAGTTGTGAATTGACTGATGAAAGATAGTTGGTTCAGCTGAGCAGGAGGAAGCTTCTCACGTCTTTGTACAAAAGCGTATAACAAAGGTTTGTGGTCAGTGAAAATGGTTGCATTGCTAACTTCTAAAATATAACGAAAGTGTTGTACACTTTCGTATATTGCTAATAGCTCTCGATAATAAGCAGGCCACTGGGATTGTTTGGAAGTCAACTTTTTACTGAAAAAAGCTAAAGGTTGCCATTGACCATTGACTTGTTGCTGCAAACACGATCCCACGTGAATACTGGAAGCATCTGTGAACAGACCGAGAGGTGCATCGTTAATTGGATGTTGAAGTAAAGTTGCCTTTGAAAGACTATTTTTACAGGCTTCAAAATGCTCCAACAGCTTGGGCATCCATAAAAATGGTTTTGCGCCTTTACTGTAGGTGGCAACTACTGCGTCAATGAGTGGTGCTTGAAATTGTGCAGCATGAGGTATGAAGCGGCGATAAAAATTTAACATACCGAGAAAACGTCGGACTCCACTAATAGTTTTAGGAGGTGAATAATTTAGTAAAGCTTGTACTCTATCCTGAGGAGGACGAGTTCCTTCTGAGTTAATGGTGTAACCCAGAAAGACTACTTCGTGGGCACCAAACACACATTTTGATGCGTTCACTATGACGCCATAATCTTGTAGGCGTTTGAAAAAGATTCTGAGATGGTCTTTATGCAGAGATTCGGTCTCAGAAAATACGAGGATATCGTCCACGTAAGGGAAAACGAAATCCAATCCCTGTGTGATCAATGAATCTTTGGAACGTTTGTCCAGCGTTGCGTAAACCGAAGGTCATATAGGGGAATTCGAAGAGGCCAAATGGTGTAACAATGGCGGTCTTCGGGATATCCTCGTGGTATACCGGAATCTGATGGTACGCCTTTACCAGGTCGATGGTACTGAAAATTTTCGAACCTGCTAGATTGTGGCTGAAATCGTTCATATGTCGGACGGGATAGCGATCAGGTATAGTTCGCGCATTTAGGGCGCGATAATCACCGCAAGGACGCCAAGAAAGGTCTTTCTTGACCGTCATGTGAAGTGGAGAAGACCAAGCACTTTGAGAGGGACGGGCAATGCCGTTCCGTACCATGCTTTCAAATTCGCTCTTGGCAGCAGTAAGTTTCTGAGAAGCTAACCGACGAGGTCGACATGATACTGGAGGCCCATCTGTAGTCCGGATATGGTGGACTGTGTTGTGCTTATGAAAGCGAGGAAGACCGGGAGGTCGGAAAATGTCTGCGAAATCGGCAAGCACTTGTGCAAATGCAGAATCCGAGGGACCTATTGCCTTAACGCTAGAATGTTCGATAATGGCTGTAGAAGCGTTTGCTGACAGACCAGTCTTACCATCCTCTATCCTCTTGTTGTGACAGTTTGGCAAAAGATGGTAGTGTGCCAAAAAATCTGCGCCAATAATGGCAGTACTGACATCTGCGACTACAAAATCCCAACTGAAGTCACGGCGTAGTCCCAAGTCGAGTCGGAGAGTGACGGTGCCAAAAGTTTTAATTGAGCTGCCGTTAGAGGCACTGAGCTCCCAGTTAGAGGGGCATCTTTTTTCTCGTAGCCAGCTATAAGGAAAACAGCATAGATCAGACCCCGTATCGACTAGGAACCTATATTTCGTAACCCTATCCGTTACAAACAAGCGGCGGTTCTTATGATCTAATGAACAGCAATCAGTGTCCGTCGTCACTGATTGCTGCTTGGATTCTTCTTCAGTCCACTCGCAAGGAACAATGCATTTGTTCGCCTTCTTACCGAATTTGTTGTGATACCAACATCGTGGCGCAGGTGTATGGTGTCGTCTTCTGCTGGTAGAGGGGCTACGGAATGCACGTTGTTTTTGGTTTT
>JACEII010002230.1:0-10093 GCA_014332785.1 Antheraea mylitta | reverse complement strand
ATTCAAAAATTCTCGATCTTTCAATTATTACCATTTAAAATATGGTCCTCAAAGTAAAAGATGGGTAAACGCGAGCAAACAACATGCTTCAAGAATCCACCTTGAAATTTACGATTTTTCAAATTTTTTTAACCGTTGCCCACGCATTTTAAATCTCTTGTAACTTTTGTTAAAGAGATGAACAAAAAAATGGGCCCATCATTTAATTCCCCCGAAAAATTTTCAAATTCCTACCTGAAAATTGAGGGGCCAATTTCCTGGAGCTTTCACAGCATCTATGGTGGGAATGTGGCTTTGTTTGTTAGTTAAATTTTGACGCCGTAACTACTAAACAGCACAATAAAATTTTGTGCCAGAGCACAGAAAAGAATAAAGGGTATCTTTCATCTACAAAAAATATACTGTCCCCGAAAAATAAGTCGACTCTATATTAACACGAAAGAGGCTGCGTACAAAAGCTAGTTTATCGAGATACTTTTACAATGTATAAAGTCCTCTTCCACGTCTCTCTGCTGTCTATTCGCCATAAACTCAAAAACGGCTAAACGGTTTTTCATACTGTTTTCACTAGTAGATTAGATGATTTACGAAGAAGATTTAGGTGTACAATTTATCAAGGTTTTTTTTTTTATTTTCAGAGCGAGAAATCGTCCGCCGGACCCGCTAATACACATATAAATCAATAAATGCTTATTGACCTCATTGAAAAAGAATACATAGACATTAATATACCTAAAAGTTTATCTAAAGTTACCTAAAGTTTATCTCAGATTTAATTTATAAATAACCTAGACCTAAATACCTGTGGAATGACAGAGGTCAGAATGTGGGTGGCATTGTCATACTTCAATGGAAATATCGACCTCTGTTTTATCGTATTATTTTCGAACTTATCAACTTATTATTTATGCGAAATCCCATTTATTTAATTCTTTATGTGTATTGTGTATTTAAGTATACAAATAAACTAAAATTAATAAATTATTTAAGTATACAAATAAACTAACATCATAGGTAAGTTTAAAACATTTGGGTATTCCTATTTGTTTGTCACAAATCGTATAAGATTTGCAGATTTGATATCCTTCCGTGATTTCATTTACATTATTAAATATCACCTTTTCCACGTATAAGAAAATTAATCATTCTGTGACAGAATTAATGAATTCCTCTGTATTAATTAATCTATACTAATATTATAAAACTGTTTGTTTGTTTGGTTGAACGCGCTAATTTCAGAAAATACTGGTCCGATTTGAAAAATTATTTTGCTGTTAGATAGTTCATTTATCGAGGAAGGCTATATACTATATATCATCACACTATGATCAATAGAATCGGAGCACTATTGAAGTATATTTAAAAATCAGTTTCTTTTTCCTTTTCAGAGCTTTTGCTGTGTAAGTGTTAGCCCACAGTAACTATTCCACGCGGACGAAGTCGCGGGAACAGTTTGTTTGAAATATTTATACACTATCGATAAATTATGGAAAATTGAAATACACAAAATATGCACAATTGCACTAAATTGAAGCGATAATGGCTTAATTGATAGCGTGTTTGGACACGGCGTCGATTGACGTAGGTTTCAATCCTTGCAGCTGAGTCGGACCTACCGGTAAAGGAAAACATTGTCGTAAAACATCTATAGGTATGTTCCAGGAGTTGCACTTGAGACTGCATAGATAGAGAGTACAGTACAGTCCATAAATAACGGCGTTTGTTGGTGTTAAATAACAACCTACGTATGTGACTCTTCACGCCTCGTTTGAAGGACCCCATTTCATAAGAGGAAGGGAACAAACTGGCTGGGATACCGTTCCATATCTTCACAATACGACAAAGAGTTTTCGTACTTTTTTAAAACTTTAGTTTTGGCAACCAATCTCTCAGATTATTGCTGCCATTGTCGTTTAGTTAATAATATTACAAGCGTCGTGTGATTATTTCAATATTACAACAAGATGTTGGATCCCTTGTTAGAACCTTCCAGGGAGTTTTTGTGGCATTTTAGAATTACATGCTCCGTGGTATTATTATCCATTCACTTCACTTATGCACAATAAATTAACTATCTATATTACGTAAAACACCACCAAAATTTACAAAATATAGAGTCAAATAACACAACATTACGAATAAAATATAAAATCCATTACATGATATACTATAATCCCGCCAAAAACTCGTTTTCAGTACTTCTTCGTTCTTGCCGGAATGGTTGCTATTGTGAATTTGTGGACACGAGTACCCGCCGTAGTTCAGTGAAGCTGTAGAGGCCTTGCAAAGCCAATAGCGTAGTCAGTTCGAAAAAAAACCGTACCCGCCCGTGTAGTTCTGTAGTGAAAAGAAGAATATGGGGTGAGATTAAATAACTCTTCAGATCGCTTACCATGATACGTATAGACGATTTTTAGTATCGTTTTAGCTTAACCTTATACTTTGTTATTCTGTACCATCATAAACCTTAACGCCATTTAACATCATATAAGCCTGAAGCTATAAGTTAACAGCTGTAAAGTACTTAAAACCTTATTTCTGCGTAACATCTTTGAAAATATAATATAAAAAGTTTAAATTACTTTTCCTTCTTTTTTTTAATTCACCACCCTGATAGTCTATTAAACGCGAAACGGTTATTTTTCTTAAATTTAATTAAACTTTGGACAGTTAAGCACTGTTGGGCAGAACATTTTGTTCAAACGTTTCATAGAAGTTTTGTCATAACTCTACTTGCTTTACGGCACATGCGATCATATTTTTAAGAAACTTCAGTCGTCGTGACATACTAAAGAAATAAATAATACATACCGTAATATTGCAATATATTTTACTCCTATTGGGCCTATAAAAAAGTATAAAAAACCCTACTACCATTCTATGGTTTTATTATAATGTTTTCCCTCACCAAAAGCTCCGGTTTATTCGCAAGGATTCGAAACTTCAAACATTTTCTCAGAGAACAAAGTCACAGGTTAGTAATTAATAAAAACAAATATCTCTCATCTGTTTACAGAATCGCTTTTTCGTTAAAAGGAAGCTATGGAAGTGCATGTTTTAATACATCGATTTCTTCAATTACTGCAAACGATCTCTAAAACAAGGAGATATATAGATATGTATTTCACGTAAATCACATATGTAAAGAGTAAGTACATAAGTAGACCCAGTGCGTGACGTAGCGGATAAAGCTGCAGGATTATCGTTTAGCTATGTCATGCGGAAACCGCTGGCATATTACGTCGGATACAAATTGCTTTGCCTATGATGACGCATCCTCATAAAAACTAGACTGTACGTCCGACCCGAAATTATTGGGCTATTACATCTAATAGTTTATAATACAAAGAAAAAGTACGCACGTTTCTGTATAAGGTTGGCAGCTTCATTTGATTACGCGCTGAACCAGGATCTAACCAACTTGCTGAGCGCTTGCGGTTATCAGAATCCATTTTTCATCGCAGGTAACAATGCGGTTCAAAATTATTTCATTTGTGTGTCTGTTGAGGAGCGCAAGGCACGTCTTGACGCGTACTTCGCGCTGGCGATTATTGAGTTCGTGGGCCACCCATTTGTCAAGCTTTTTCCCGAATAGGCCTCCCACGGCAGTGGCTCAAGCCTAGGCTCGATCCCTCGGTAGGGAGCCCTTGAGTGCGTTGTTTGCGCGATACGGTGACACACAAATATACATCACTGCTACAACACTACACGATCACCCCCACACACGTGCACGCCTACACGCTTACACATGAAAGTGGAAGGGTTTACTTTTTTCCCTCATCGAACTGAAAAACTCTTAATTTTCCGATAATAAATATATGGAGGAGTTGTTGAGGCGTGTAGCTTGGTACACATATACGTTTCAACAACTCATACATATATGAATAGTTAGCTAGGTTAGCTAAGATAGGTCGCGATTTTGCATGCAACAGGCAACAGCCAAGCCGAGATGTGCCGTGCACCCTTGAGCTGGTTGCCAAAATAAAATCGGCTGAGTGCCTTAAGCGCTCGCCTTAGTAGTCGGGTGAAGCTGTTAAGACCTTGCTGGGTCAATAGCGTAGACATTTCGAAAAAAAAAAAGTCAAGCTTTTTACCTTGCCTTAACTTACCTTGATTTAACGTATCCATGATGACAAAAAAGATTGAAATGCGATAAAAATTTAACACTAATCAATAAACAAATGACTACTTTTGGAAAAATAATTCCATGTTTTTAAAATAAAATTAATTTGAAATTAGAATTCTTAGCCAAACAACAATTATTTTAAGAAACAGAACGGTAATTTCATAAGTAAAGACCTATTATATTAGTATTACCAGATTACATAAATAAAAAATTGAACTAATAAACACCAGCGAACGAAGTACACGATAGTAAAAAAATAATAAATTACAACATAATTTACCTCTTTAAGTATTATCTAAAATAAAACATTACATCTTATAATGAACAGATAATTGCTTAAAACTCTATTGAAACCTTGGTAGGATAATAAACAGTTCTATTTAAAAAAGGAAAACTAATGAAATACAAATAAACCAAATACCTAAATAGTATAAATACAATATACGAAGCGGTTTTACTAATTATTAAACTACACAACCGCACACTTAACAGAAATAAGCAATAAAATATTATGGCGACACATAAATATTATTTGAACATTATAATATTTAGGGGTTATGTTAAACTTTTTAATTCTTACATAAACACATATAAACCTTTTTTCATGATGTTTTAATTGAAGCCGACTAGACTTTTTAGAAAAAACTGTCATGCGCCATTAGAAAATACTTACCGCGCATGCGCTATATCCATGGCGGCGAACAAATGACAGTTGTGACAACAAACCCCACGGGATGTCGGTGTTTACTGTAATTGCTCCAAAAATAAATATATTTACAACCGTTATTGCATTTCAAGTTCGACATATATCGTAATTTTTTTATTACAAATAATCATTAGGATATTGAAAATATACAATTTCGATTAAATCATACCAACTATTACTGCAGTGTGTTTATGTTTTGGTAAAAACTTAACGTAACTTTATAAACGGTACAAGTGCATTGTTTGTGTAATAACTTTTATATGGAATGGCTGTAAAAACGAAAGATCAAAGACTGGATTTGATACCACTGTATTTGAGAAGGTAAGCACATATTTCGTACATAAATCGGTACATATTCGACAACGTATAAATATTAAAAAGTCTTAAAAAATTATAGATAAACAGGCTTACATAAAACGGTTCACCACTCTTTTCCAGATTATTAACCGATCTTCTTTTTTTTTTGTTTCCTTGCTAGTGACAAGGTTTAATGTTATCAAGAACAAATTCTAGAAATAGTTCGTTTTTATCATACCATCAAAGATCAAGATTCTATTAATTATACTTCACGGTGTTCACGTCTATAATCGATAATATTTGTGCAATATTAAATACAGATAATAATATCTACATATTAAAACGTGAAGAAAAAGTTTGTACTTCTTACTATGTTCACTATTCGGCCAGTATACGACCACTATAACTCTAAAGTTTGTTAAATTACCTACATAATTATTGTAACCGCATTTCCATATAATATATATACCCAGTTATAAATTACAACTTGCGTGTCTTGTTGATTTTAAATCTCAAAAGTTCAATGTAATAGCTCATCATTAGTAAATCTTTATTATATTACAGAAAACATCGCAAAGAATAAATTAAGTTGTAAATTACTTTCAGCTAAGTTATGAATTACTTTAATTTACACTCGCAACTTACCACTTAGACTAAAGTTACGAAATGAACATAACATTAACCACTAGGGTCAACTCTGTAAGAATCCGGTAATTATAGAGTAATTACGTGAGTATTGTAAAAAGTAATTTATCTTTATCATAAGTAAATTTGTAATTTATCATAGTCTCTTTTTTTTCGAAAAGACTGCGCTATTGACCCAGCAAGGTCTTAACAGCTTCACCAGACTACTAAGGCGAGCGCTTAAGGCACTCAGGCGCTTTTATTTTGGCAACCAGCTCACGGGTGCACGCACACCTCGGCTTGGCTGTTTTCTGTTGCATGCAAAATCGCGACCTATCTCAGCTAACCTAGCTAACTATTCATATATGTATGAGTTGTTGAAACGTATATGTGTACCAAGCATACACGCCTCAACAACTCCTCCATATATTTATTATCGGAAAATTGAGAGTTTTTCAGTTCGATAAGGAAAAAAAAGTAAACCCTTCCACTTTCACGTGTAAGCGTGTAGGCGTGCACGTGTGTGGGGACGATCGTGTAGTGTTGTAGCGGTAATGTATTTTATGTATTTATATTTGTGTGTCAGCGTATCGCGCAAGCAACGCACTCAAGGGCTCCCTACCGAGGAATCGAACCTAGGCTTGAGCCGCTGCCGTGGGAGGTCTAATCGGGTATATATATAATAGTCTCCGTTAGTCAAATTTCAACTATACTTAATTCATTAAGAAATTTAAAAATATATGTCAAAAAGAAAAACCAGATCGCGTTTCTTGCCGGTTTTTCTTGATGATTGGATTGTTTGTGAACAGAAGGAACAGGTGGTAGCTTTGATGTCCATAAGCGCGTTCTCAGGGTCATTGAATAAAGTACTTACTGATTAATTTTTCATGTGTCAATGATAAGGAAGAAAACGACCAATTTCCATAAATGGTTTATAGATAACAATATTAAAGCTCCCCAATATCGAATAGTCAAACAAAAGGCCATCGATTGAGAAACAGAGAAGGGTGGAGTTGTCAACTGACTATCCCCTGCCGATTTATATACAGAATTGTGATCGTCTAGTGGTCGATATTCGACTAAGTTTTAATGTTACGGAAAAAACTACTGATTATTATTTTTTTTAATTAATAACACGGAAGCTTCTCAATATATACTAAAAAAAGTACAGCGGTTGAGAAACGGAGGATGTACTTAACTCTTTTATCTCTACCTATGTAGTAATAGATAAGCCAAAGCATTAAAATAATATAGCTGAGAGAATTAACAAGCTAAATTGAGATTAGATATATCATATCTATCGAAGAATTGACAATTACTGAAGTTAAATGGATCTTGAATGAAGTCTGCCTCTTTGTAAGCGAAGTATAGAACGCTCTAAAACTAAACGAGCAACATAGGAAAAGTTGTTAGAAGCGACTACACACAGAAAGCATAAAAACGGATATTTTAGTAATATGCTCCATAGCCATAGGACTCCTTCGAAATCTGCTCCCGTTTATCGAGTTATCACGATCTAGAAGAGAAAAAGAAAGCAAGTCTACCCATTTTACGTCTTTGGGAATAGAGTCCCCACTTGGTAGTCCTTTCTAGGAGTTAAGACTAGGAATTATTTGCGTTAAGTAGATGATTTTGACACGTATTCCTTATTCCTGATTCGATGACATCAAAATTTTATTTTAAACAAGCGGGCCGGCGGGCGTTGTCCCGCCCTGATAATAAAAAAAAACCTAAATTATATGCCTAAATCTTCCTCATGGATCACATTATCTACTGGTGAAAACCGCATGAAAATCGATTTAGTAGTTTTTGAGTTTATTGCGAACAGACAGACAGACGTGGCAGAGGACTTTATAATATGTTGTGATTATTTGCGTAATTCCAATAAGTTTAATATGACATAAAACGTATAACCGAGTCCGATTTCCGCCATTACCCTATTTTAACGACGTAACAGTACACCTTCGTACTCATAATGATCTAATGACATACTCCAATTAGTTCGATCACGTTGGATGCGTTACATGTCTGTGAGTGTAATCCTATGTGACAGGTATTTCCTACGAACTAATTAATGAATACGCGCCCAATTCAGAATAGTACCGATCGTAATAAATGCGTACTCTATTTTTATTGTATAATTAGTATTTCCACTGCTATATACGTAATATTCTTTTTTTCTCGAACTGACCTAGTCTTAAGACTAGTTAACATTGTTAACAGCTTTACCGGATTACTAAGGCGAGCGCTTAAGGCACTCAGACGATTTTATTTGACAACTAACTCAAGGGTGCTCGGCAAACTTCGGCTTGGGCTGTTGCCTGATAAATGCAATTCGCGACTTATTTTTCTTTTTTCTTGTGTAGGGAAATCCCTTATAGATACACCACCCTCCAGAGGGAGAGGGTGGGTTATGTCCAACTCGCACGGATTAAAACCCCACGGTGCATGTCTTTCGCTAGCTGGGACGGCACGAGATATCTATATACTTCATCGTGCCACCACAGCTGTGTGCCCAGCAGCAAAAGCGCCGTCACCGAACCCCGTCTTGCAGGGAGACAGCCGGGTACACCCCGGCCGTCTCCTCCGTCCGCCGGACCCATCTCTCTGGTCCGATTACGGTGGAAGGAGGCGGTTAAACTGCCGCCTCCTTCTGCCTGTCCTCCGATGGTGGAGACGACTACTGTGAGCGTCTTGCTCACGGACCCTCTCCGCCGTCTTTTTCTGCAAGACGAGTTCCTCGCAGAAGGAGGCCACAGCATTCCACATATGCACAAGACGGAACGTCGGGGATCCCCATCCCCTCTGGTACCATGCCGGCAGGACCGGGCGGATTGTGTATCGACCGTAACGCGCGTCCGTTAGATCCCGCCTCCTCCTTTCCACCATCTCCTCCCTCTTGATTCTTCAATTCCTGACTTATCTAATCTAACTTAAGCTAAGTTATCTATTCATACATATATGTAATGATAAGCATAAGTAAAATAGTGCGTCTTAGTTAAGATTAAGTAAGTAAGTAGGTTAAATAAGAGTAAGTATATTAACAAAAGTAATAAAAGTAAAAAAAATAATTGTTGTTAATCCTAAAAAAAATTGCCATCGAAACAATAAAATTGAGGCTTACGACTACGATTTTAAATGAGTAAGTTAAATAATAAATTGTTTGATACACCTTAACCCAGATAAGCCTGAAACTTAAATTTTTTGAAAAATTTGAAAAAAGTTACATTATTTAGTTTATTAGATCTTATGCAACATAAAAAAAAAATTAAGTGTAAGGCTTTCAGGGAAACAGCCGTCCTATATGTAGGACAGTAGGATAATAAGAGGAAATAAAAGACCATTTATGACAAAACAGAATGTAATCAAAAAGTGTAGTTTATTAGATAACTATTGATTATATTACCCATTGTTATATGTAATTTACTAGATTAACACTATTTATGAATGATATGTTTCAAAACTCTAAGAACCTTTTATTTAGAAGTGTAACTAGGGGGCGTACTTTTGTGTATTTGTCTTGCAAATCCAGATTATCATTGACATGAAGGTGGCGAAAAATAAAGTCAAATCTATCCCTAGTCATAGCCGAGCTGATCAATTCATTCTTTGTATCAGGGGAGTTTTCCCAATACATTCTTCTACGGGGAAGCCATGAATAACCACTAACCAACAATATGCCGATGAAACATTTCATATCTTCAGTGGTTATGTCTCCAGGCAAATTCTTTTTGACAGCATATTTATTGCTCTCTGACACCAACAACGAAATAACATCTTCATCTAAGAAGTTTTCAAACCACTCAATTGGGCGCTTATCTTGGCAAGCGCCTTGAACATCTGGCCAATTCACGGGATTTTTTGCCAAGTCCCGTTTTCTCCATGCGTAGGTACGCCTACGTTTAGTTCGACCTGTAGAATCGGAAGGTTCTTCTTCTGTATCACTCACCATAATCTGCCCTTGAATCATTACTTCAGCCGGTTGAAGCAGAATGTTTCGTGGCAAATTATTCAAAGTTACATTATCTTCTTCACCCGAATCTTCGTCAGTGAGACAGTCAGGATCATCTTCTTCATTATCAGAAACATTTTCTAAAGCATCTAAAATTTCATGCGCAGCTAACGGTCTGTAAAGAAAAAGTTGTATTATTGTACTAAAATCATGTATATTATCCTACTGTCCTATATATAGTACGCTAGTATTTGTAACAAGTTATACGTAATTTATTTATATTATTTTGCTAGAATATTTATTTAGTACAAAAGTTAAGGTTATCAACTAGATATTAACACAAAAAAACAACTCACGAGTAAAATATAACTTTTTATACATACCTGTC
>JACEII010002223.1:21200-33874 GCA_014332785.1 Antheraea mylitta | reverse complement strand
GTGTTTACGAGGAGGCCGCGAATTGAGACCTTCAGGCTGCGTTCGTCGGAGAGTGAATATGTAAACCAATTTACTCCCTCATCACTCTCTAATATAGAGAGGTAATCGGTTATTATCCCGTGCTCTTCTTGGCTCCGAGGGATAAAGCGAACCCCTCTGCCAAAAGGGCGTGCGTTCGGCGCGTGCCCCAGCATCTCTGCCAACCATCGGAAGTGTAAAACACTGTTGGGAAGGCTCTCAACGACGACGGGCGGAAAGCGCTGCCGACGCTCGGGATTAGGGTTCCGTGGGACGTCTGTGTCTTGCGGAGGCGAGCTTGTTTGGCTGGCTTGTAGTTCCAGCGGCGGCGCTGTGATCGCGGCGTACGATGGTTGCTTACGGGCAACCTCTCGCGACGGCGCATGCGCGGATGGCGCCACTGCGCGTTCAAGCGCCGCGGAGTCCTCAGCGGAAGGCTTCTTCTCGTCAGCTGCCTCCTGGAGTCGCAGATACAGTGCCATCCAGCGGGTCATCCCCACCGACAGCGTCGGAGCAGAAATGAGCTCGGCGAGAGTGCAAAAATCACTCTCGTACACGCGTGTCGGTGAGGACCCCCCGCGGGGCGACCTCTGTCGCGTCTCCACGGGCTGCGGGCGAGTAGCAGGCGCAGTGGCACGTTGTCCAGTGAGCGATGCGGTGGTCGACGGGCGAGATTCGGCGGAGTCCGAAGGCAAGCGCGAGGTCGTTGTTTTCGACGTGGAATCGTCGAGGTGGCCCTGAAAAGGGCATTTTTTGTTACCCCCCGCTGCCGTTGCCGTTGCCGTTGCCGTTGCCGTTGCCGGGCGAGGAGCGGCAGCGCTGGTGCGGCGCATCGTCGCGCAGGACGGGCGTCGCGGAGCTCCAGTAAGACGTCCTCGCGCGCGTGACGACGGAGCGAGTCCTGCCTCGAGTCGACGCACGCATGGCCTTATATGGCTGGCTACCCCTACCCCACCGTAAGGCATGGCTTAAGCTTGGCTAGATGGCGCTACTGGCGGATGGGGTAGTTGCATGGCTATGGCGAACACTTCCGGCGGCAGCACTAGGCATTTGAACTACTACTGTACTATTACTTCCGGCGGCAGTACCGTGGCGCGATAGACGTGCATCCGGTTGTTACAACAGCGAAGTTGTTCTAATGAACCACCTCCTTTCTAATGAAGTAGGGATATTAATATGAGTACCTCCTTATAATTAGTTATTTACTCCGATGACTATATAAAATAAGGTAAGTTTACAAGTTTCTCCTAATAAAAGCAAAAAATGCAGAATATAATAAATGATATGTTCAGTAATCGTATTGACGGTAAAAATAGGGTAGCCAACTTTTTTTTAGAGAACTGACCTATATTATTTTGAAATAAGAGAAAAAATAGTGTTTGGAAAAAAGGGATTCTTCAAATTTATTTCTTTCTTCCCTAAAAATATATTAGTGTCTGTTTTAGCACAATGGTTGTTTTTTGAAAGTTTCAAAGCTAGTACAAAAATTAAATTTGAACAAGTAACTAGTTGTTTTAAATGTATCGATCTGTTTCCTTTCTTTTCGCCACTTAAAATAAATTACCGAAAAACCTATTTCAGAGAAAGTAAGTTAGTGGCAGAAATAGTGAATAAATGCAACTTCATTTTGTTTTAAATATAAGAAGATATTAAAGAGCAAACCAATGTTCTAAATTACTTGAATGTATGTCAAATTATGAAAATTTTCTTGTAATTAATGGCACTGACCATATTTCTCGTAATGACTATTTAATTGTTTTTAAGCTTATTTTTCATTCATAACTAAAGTAATTATAATTATTGTTACCATACATAATGTTATAGATATCAAGTATAGTTTTGGCATAAGTGTTAATAAATAATAGTTTAATAACTGTCCTTATATATATTTTACGCATCACAGTATACATTTGAATTAAAGTAATTCCGCATACTTTTTTCTTGTACAAAAGTATAAAGTATGTTTATCAGATATTAACTTAGACACGTTATTATACAGTATGGTTGGCAACCCTAAATGGAGAGGTTGATTGGCTAACGTATACATTTTCAATGGCACATTGATATTAATTTATTTAGAGCATCACTTTAGTCTAGAAGTCCTTTATGAGAAAATATTTTAAGTTTTTTTTTTATATCATAGGAGGCAAACGAACAGATGGGTCACTTGATGTTAGATGATCACCACCGTCCATGGAGGAGGAGGAACATGGAGGAGGGCGGGGGAGGGGGGGGGGTACAAGAAGGGAAGAAGGAAGGGGAAGGGGAGGGTAGGTGGGTCTCCGGCTCTCTCACTGACCAAACGAAACGCAACAATGCAAGCACTGTTACTTCACGTCGGTTTTCAGTGAGAGGGTGGTGCTTCCCCGGACGAACCGACCCATTCGTGCTGAAAACAATAATAGCTTCAGCTTGGCTCTACCACTACAACCACTACCATTATCACTACGTGATTTTTAACTGTGTTGTATTAAGATAACGGTTGTGGCTGATTAAATTTCCAGTTAGTTTCTTTTGCTAATCGTTTGTGCTGTGTAAAGTTATTTTGGAATAGGACACTCAGGTATAATTGCAATCTCGATGGATGGATAAGCTAAAACATTTATCTTTTCTCAGGATCCCGATGGTAAAGTGTACGATATGTTAAAACAAATTGGATTTCGTAATATAGATGTAACGTGTAAACAATTGATGTACACCTTTCAAAGTCAAGAATTAAAAAGTAATTCTTATTTTCTCACAAATTCACTTGTAAGTTCTTTTTATAAAAAATATTGTAGCTATGCTGTTTTTTATTTAATAGTATTCTTACCATACGTGGTAAACATGACAAACGAATATGTCATCATTATCTGTTCTCCAAAATCATAGCTTTCTTCAATGTTATATAATAGTAATGATGAAAACAGTGTTTTGTAATTAATTGCATCGTAAAATTCTGTACAAAAACAACGTATAATAATTTTATTCGAAGTTGTCATATACTTATCGGAGTTATACAATACTACCGGGTCCGGCAGACATTATCCCGCACTGATAATAAAAAAAAACTTGGCAAATTTTATAACTAAACCTTCCTCATCAATCATTTTATCTACTGGTGAAAACCATATGAAAATGCGTTCTGTACTTTTTGAGTGTAGCGCGAACAGATTGACAGGGGCAGGGGATATTGTTTTATATATTATTTTTATGCTATTGGTGGCAAACCAACATGCGGGTCACCTGATGGTAAGTAATCTCCGCCGCCCATAGACACCTGCGACACGAGAAGAAACACAGATGCGTTGCCGGCCCTTAAGAAAGGAGTAGGCTTGTTTATTGAAAGTTTGTAAACTGTAATAGTCCGGGAACACTGTCGCTGAGAGATTTGTAGTGATTCAGAACTCAAATCTTCTACAAGGATAAAAAACTAAACTGTGGTTTTCTTAGTGGCTTTGATACACGTAGCGATATATCTGGTGGCAGTGAATCATAGTTGTATTTGAAAAATTCTGTTTTATAGTATTTCGAACAAAAGGGAAACCCCAGCAGTTTTAATACTATCATTTTACTGTTTCTACAAATAATTTTTAAAAATATGTTTTCACTAATAATATATTTTCTAATTTTGGTTTTTTTATTCTCTGTCTAATTATACAATCTGGGACCCCGGAGAAACTGTTGGCCCATATATTTATTGACCAAAAACTAATAAATGGATTTTTATGCGGATTCCCTAAAAAAATTGAATGGTTCACGAGGAAGGTTTAGGTACAACATCATTTGCCAATAATTAATAAGGTCATTCGAATATGTCAAAAATTGGTCAGACCCATGTTTAATATTTTATGTATCGTAGGTAAGTAACAGTACAACAGAGAAGTAAGCAGTATATTTATTGCAAAAGCATAAGATTTTATATTATGAATGTTTATAATACTAAATGTATTGTATTATGAAACTCGCTTAATCTACTTGTACAGTCATTTAATCTAGCGTTTCTAAAGAAATTGATTAAAATCAAGACACCATACAAATCTTTGTCGTCGTCATATGTAATATTAGTCAAATATTTTATATTTTTTGTTTAAGATATTATTGAAGCAGTCTATCCGTTTAATTTTCCTGAGAACACCATGTATGAAGACTTCTTAAATGACTACTTAGTGATCGCGAAAGAAATGAGACTGATGAACGAGGCCAACAATACATTCAAATTTAATAATAACTTAATAATAGTACACTGTACAAAATAGTCCTTCAAGGGATAAAATAAACAAATTATAACACAAACTGTATATAAATTAATGTACATCTGTCAAAGTAAAAAAAAAATAAACCGACGTCGATGTGAAAAACCAATAAGGCACTAAAAAGTGAAAAATACTAAATTATTAAATTAAACAAATGAAATAAAAAAATATTGATATTTACGCTACCGAATAACCTTAAAGTTGACTTATAATTAACTTTCGATCTAAAATTCTATTCCAGAAAGTGACTCGCTTATTAAATGCTGTAAAATTGTTTACTGGTGTTTTCTTTTCAAATCTGATAATACGATAACCACATTTTCCAGAAAATGTTATTGAAATGTTTATAGTTGTAAGTCTTTAAACTTGTCTCAATATTTTGAGGGAGGTGTAAGCCAAAGTATTACCGTTCGAGTAGTTATTATTTATCATACTATTAACCATTCATTGAAATTGTCATCATTGCTTCTTACTTTCTGCCAGTGGAAAAACTTAAACCAAACTTAACAGATCCCCCTATTAGATTATATAGCAAGAGATATCAGGAGATGTGATTACAGAAGTTAAATTAATAGGTTCGGTATAATGAAGATTCCGGAGAAAGCGACGAGAGGTGGGAATTTCAAAAGGCGAAGAGGGTACTTCGTCACTGTTCCTCAAAACACTTTAGTATAGCACCCATAGAAGACGCACAAGGGGAGAAAGGGAAAGGGAAATAGGCCTCCGGCGCTCTCACTGACCGAACGAAACGCAACAATGCAATCACTGTTATTTCTTTCTTTTTCTTTTTTTATATCATAGCAGGCAAACGAACGGGTGGTTCACCTGGTGTTAGGTGATCACCACCGTCCATAGACACTTACAACACCAGGAGAGTTGCAAGTGCGTTGCCAGCATGTGTTGCTGGGCGGGAAGGGACAATAGAGAAGGGGAGTAGGGAAGAGAAGAGGCAGGAGAAGGGGAGATAGTCTTCTGGCGCTCTCACTGACCAAACGAAACGCAACAATGCAATCACTTTTACTTCACGTTGGTTTTCTGTGGATCGGGTGGTAGTACCCCAGGCGAGCTGACCCTTTCATGCTTAAAGCAGTAATAGCTTCAACGTGGCTCTACCACCTACCGAAACCTATGAGGACGTACTTGCACTTTATAGAGCATAGGTTGTGAACTTGGTGCGAAGTACGGCTCGGACCGGCTGAGAATATCAAATCTTAT
Organism: Antheraea mylitta; assembly: GCA_014332785.1. Taxonomy (NCBI): domain Eukaryota; kingdom Metazoa; phylum Arthropoda; class Insecta; order Lepidoptera; family Saturniidae; genus Antheraea; species Antheraea mylitta. The sequence continues at coordinate 28,406 of JACEII010002223.1, read as the reverse complement.
ATTTGCAAACTTGACTTTGCTGTCCAAAAGTGAAGATTAGTAGCTACCGTAGGAGTTGCGATCCGTCAGCCGCGCTGGACGCACGCATTTGCGCGCCAGATGATTATTCCGAAAACGCAGTACTGTCGAGTGAGTCATCACTCGACACTATTGTATTTTGGAACTGCGATTACTTCCAAGAAACGCACCTGTATGTCTACCTTGTTCTATTGCTTTTTTGAAATTCGATTAGTTCCGTGAAACGCAGCTATGCGAAGTGTAAATCTTTCTTTATAGTTTTGTGCTACTTTTAATCCGGACTCCGGAGTCCATTAAATTCAAAAGACACACCCCCCTACCCCTTTGGCAGGGAGGTTTTTAATGTCTTCCCCTGTCCCGCTCCCCTCCTCAGGCCCGGGTATGGCCTCTCATAGTGAGATTCGGCTTTTAGAAGCTGAACTTACTAGGTTTCGTGGCCGAACACTCTCTCGCGATGCCCGCTCCCCCGGTCCTAGTTAGGATCGAGGAATCAAACGACTTCTAGCTGACTAATCGTCACTCCTCTAGTGACGATACGTCCGGCTCTGACTCCGACATGGAACAGGATCCCCCCGCTGACGATGGCTTCACCGAAGTCACGCGGCGTCGAAAACCGCGCAATAAGTGCCAAAATCCCTCCTCGTCCGAGAATGAAGGCGCTAAGCCTTCTAAACTCGTAAACGTCGACGGTGCGAAAGTGCCAACGGCGACTACCGCACCCCCTAGACCAGTCTCGCCCAAAGCTGCGACTCCCACAAGAAGCCCCGCCCTCCACCTCCGGTCACGATCTAGGACAGAGCGTCCTGGCTCGAAATCTCTAGTCTGCTGCAAGCAGCAGACATTCCTTTCACCTCTGCCATGAGTACCCTCGTGGGTATTCAGGTAAAGGTAGCTACCCCTACTATTCACCGCAAACTTACGCGTTTCCTGCGCGATAATAAGTTTACTTTTTTCACCTATGCGCTCGAAGAAGAACGTATGCTGTGTATTGTCATCCACAGAGCCCTTCGGAAATCCCAGTCGATGACATATACGAAGACCTCAGGGAACAAAAGTTCCCTGTCAAAGAGGTGCACCGTATGCGCTCCTCGCGCACTAGAATGCCCTACGATATGGTGTTGGCCATTCTCGACCGCACCGTGGAGGGTAAGAAAATATTTAATCTCTCGACCCTCTGCGGCCTTTCCGGCGTCACCGTAGAGCTGCCGCGCAAAACGTCCGTACCCTCGCAGTGTCATAACTGCCAGGTGTACGGACACTCCGCACTTAAATGTTACCTGAAACTCAGGTGCGTTAAGTGTCTCGGCGACCACTCCACTAAGGAGTGTCCTCGCATGAAAGACTCGCCCGATCCTCAGAATTGTGTCCTGTGCCGCGGCGTGGGCCATACCGCGAATTATCGCGGGTGTCCCCGCGCCCCTCGTACAAAACAGCCCCGCTACGCTAGGCAGGTTTCGCCGTCTAAGGCGCCTGCGGCGTCAACCCGTCCCCGACCTCCGCCTTTCAACTCTAGAGAGGCCTTCCTTAACTTGCCGAGCACATCTCGTGCACCGGTAGCACCTGAACCCGTGCCTAGCGTGCCCCTCCGCCCCGCACGGGCCCCTCAAGCCCCGTGGGACCCCAAGATCGCGCCCCAGCCTGCTCCTCGTCCTCAAGCGGCTAAGCCTTCATAGGCTGACCCCGCCGTCTCCTTCAAATTATCTGGTATGGACTGGTCAGCCCAGCTCTTAGTCTTCCACGAGATCTCGGAGATCTCCGCGTACGATGAAGTAGCAAACGATCCAAAACAGGGCCCTATTCGTGCGATCGCAAAGTTTCCCACCGTCGCGGTTACCATTCAAAGGCTCGCGCGCGCCACCGTCTCAAAATAATAATATTTTTTCTCAATATAAGATAGAGTAAACTCGCGTGTTTATATCTGTCTTCCCCTAAAATCGATAAACAATGTCGTTATTTCTATTTTTAGATACCGGCGCCGGCGCCGTTAGTTTAATCTGTAAATTCGATCTTTTCAATTCACGTGGCCGGCCACGTCGCGGACCCCTCCCTCGTGCGTCACGAGGCAGGGCCCTCACGTTTTGCTCCCGCACATACGTCGCGTCATCTCGGCAGCATCTTTGCTCGAGATTACCCGGGTGATCACAAAGATGTTGCTATCGCGATACAGTACACACCACACCGATTATACACACGCACAGATATTCAGATATGCACCTTTACACAAACTGGTGGAAGGTTTTACTTTTTTTCCCTTATTCGATCTGAATCGAGCAGTTTAGTTTGTTTCTTTCCGATTTACATGTTGTGTTTTTGAATCATGCAATTTTAATTGTATGATTCAAAAATGAATACATGTATAGCTTAGCATAGTTTAGCTAGGTCAGATCGAGTTATTTCCGGTAACAGCCCAAGCCGAGGTGTGCCGTGCACCCTTGAGTATGTTACTTAAACAAAATCGGCTGAGTGCCTTAAGCGCTCGTCTTAGTAATCCGGTGAAGCTGTGAAGGCCTAGTAAGGCCAATAGCGTAGTCAGTTCGAAAAAAAAAAGTAGGTACCGTAGATAAGCTGCTTTAGAAGCCTGATGACTATATTCTTGAAAAAGTCTACATTACCGGGAAAACCTCACTAGGGAGCTCATTCCACTGCCAAACAGACCTTGACCTTTGTGAGCAGAATAATAAGTGAAAATAATCATTTAGCAAGGCCTTAGCAGCTACTCTGGACTACCTAATGAAATGTTATATCATGTCAAAGAGATTGTATGTACTATGTTACATCTCGCAAATTAGAAGTTTCACTTAAACGAGTAATGACGCACGTCTTTGACGTTGACATATGTAGAGAACAGAACATGTACAGAATCCCTAGAACACGAGTTCTACTCATTGCTTATTAATTTAATATCTTTCTGTTTACACTGCACGTATATATTAATTATTTCTGTGCAATTCATTTAAAATCTAAAAGCAAAGTTGAATACTGCCTAGTAAACAATAATGAAAAAATTGACAGGCGTTTTCTATTTAATAGTGTCTTTTAAATGTTTGTTTGTAACTTTAAAGTTATAACATAACATATCGCATTAAACGGACGAATTAGATATTTTTTATTAGTTTTAAATCTAATTTAGATTTATGTATTGTTTCACATTCATCTATTTTATAGGGGTTCTTATACATTGCATATATTTTATAGAAATTCAGATAACATGTAATAATTATAATATACATGCACAGTATAGGCACTTTTTACATATATTCGAAAAAGTGTTGGCATATATGTTATAGATTTAATACTGCTAATTTAAAAAATTATAATATTACAAACGAAGAAAGAAATACATTTTTTTCAATTACTGTCTGCCGATAATATAATTCAGTACCTTGAAATTTAAAAATAAAAAGTATTGAAGTATGTATTCCAATATAGATTGTATTTAGCCATAATTATAATGTACTAGTGGGCGCCCAGTGGTCGACATTCGACCATAGTTATTTGATAATTTAAAGTTTGAACTTTATTAAGGTTCTTTTGCAATGGGATTTCTATAATCAAAGGTTTTCATTATGGCTACTCAGTTATTTGCCATGATATTGAATTATATAAATATTAAAAAAAATCTATGTGTAAATGAAAATGAAAATTAATTATAAATTGGAAACAAAAATCACGTGGTAAAGCTCAAATTTTAACCAAACATAATTTTACGAAAATAAAAAGAAATTTATCGCAACCCATGACACAATTTTCAATTAATTTTACACGACACCATGGGGTGATATTACTGGGTGATATTGAATTAAATGTTGTCTGTTCATTATGAGAAATAGTGATATGCCCAGTATCATCGTTTGGAAAAGTAATGGATACACAATACAATCAAATGGTGAACACAAGACAAAGACGTTTTTAATACTACCTTAGCTTTGAAAATAAATTATTTTTTGTTGATACATGAGGTTTAATTGCAACATTGTAACCACGGAGGTCTAAGTCATGGATTACTTTTATGAACAAAACTATTATTTTGATTATACAAAGTATTATTTGGCTCATTTTTTTATTAAATCATCATTTGAAGTGAGTTTACCATAAAAAATAATAAATATTACAATAATAGTTACATTTTATAATATAATTGTTGAATGTAGGATGAAAAATGGTAATTGGAACGTAAGAGTTAAAAAAATACATACAGTCGAGCATAGCAACGTCCTTCATAACCTCTTTGAACTTCGTAATTATTGACGGCTGTCAAAATGTCTTTTATATTTACATGTGTGTATATGTTGTATAAAATTCGAGTAGTAGTATGAGTAGTGCATATTTTAATTAATTTAATGTACTTCTAATGCATTTTATATAAAATAAACAACTTTCTGCACTTCTCCGCCATATAAACTTTAACTATGCCAAATTTCAAGTTTACCCGTTGACGGGAAATAGGTTAAAAAGGGATACAACAAATTTGCTTCACGTATTAATATATAGATATGCAGGCTCACATATCCGAGATCATGACCTACATTAACGCTTAGTAATTGCCGTACTCACACGTAACAATAGCTTATCAAATCATACCGAGGTCGAATAGAATAAGTTCATGAGCGGAGCCACGGCCACCGTTCTATTCTCTGTATAAAGTATATTCCAATATGTTGAATTTTAAAAAGATAACCGTAATTTTAAAACTACAAACATCAGAAATCGACCATCGCATGTTTCGAGCTCAATAACACCGGTCTTAGTATTTTGGGTAGCGGTGTTAGGTTCTACAACGAGGTCTTAAAGCATCTTACTGATTGCTGGATAGCAATCTCAAGCACCATGTTAATCGGATTTGATGTCTGGAAATGAACAAATTTAGAATTGCGTAATGTAAATAGCATGATTATAAAATGAATACATTGGTATAAAAAGATAAACCGCATCAAGTTTCTTGTCCATTCTTCTCTATGGGTGTTTTTCAAATCTGTGGTAGTTTTGAAGTTAATAAACGGCGTTTTGGGGTCTAAACTGAATATAGTTATTGATTTTGAAAATAACGATCATACCTTTTTTACCTGGGAATCATAAATAAATAGGTAGAGGGAATTTAGTCAAGAACAACTTCTTTCGCTGTTTCTCAATCGTTTTTTTTTTTGTTTTTCTATTTTTGTAGATTTTGACTAGCTTTAGACAGAAGACTTCGTGTCGCAGATATACGAATATTAAGATGGATGTGTAGAGTAACTAGAATGGACAAGATTAAGAATTACTATATCATAGGAAGCTTGAAAATAGCACCAGTGATAGAGAAGTTGACGAGTAATAGGTTATCATAATATGGGCAAATCATGAGGATAGATGAAAGCCATGTAATTAGAAAAGTTTTAATTAAGAGGGTAGACGGATTTAGGAATAGACGAAGACCAAAAAAGGTATGGCTAGATTGTGTGTATGTGATGACTTATGAAAGGGGAAAATGGACAAGGGAAAGTGTTATGAAAATTTTCGAAGTAGCTTTTGAAGTAAAACTTCTTTAGGCGCGACTATGAGATAACTGGACGATAATGCAACGGAAATCCGTTGCGGCGATATGACGTCACGTCTCTGTACCATCCGGTTAGATAATAGTTAAACATAACTAAAACTTCTATTAAATCATAACTGTTTTAATTCATTACTTGTCATAGTAATCTGTTCATACTTTTTTTTATATTTTATTTACTTTATAACAAAAAGGTGTTAATAATATTTCCTGTGTTATTTAAGTTCTGAATTAACTGATAGATGCCACTACAGATCATAAAGCTTTGATTTAATTTATTACTTATTAACATTGAAACCAGATGGCAGCACGGTCGTGCATCTATATATACATAATTAATTCTATTGTATGATTTTTATTATGTAGCGATTAACGTGTGATGGTTACACGCACTATTTATTTGTTTTAACTCTATATTCCTCGTACTTCAAACTACTTACGTCTACAATCTACAATATTTGTACAATATTAGAAGAAGAAGAAGAAGAAGAAGAAAATGTCTTTATTGCTGGATAACATTACAAACAACAAATGGAACATATACATATCTTAGTATAATACATATATCCAACAATGGCACCCCCATTCAGCTAGGTGCTGCAGCACAACTAGGTGATACTGCAGCGCTGATTTTCAATGGAGGCCCAAAGTAATGTACGGACGTGTAGTCGGTGTTATGACAGAATTTATAACGTGTAAGCAGTAAGTAATAAACATACAAAAAAATGAACATATAAAATGATACAAATGTTGCAAATGTGCCTGTCGGAAACGCCTTTCACTGCCTCGGTTGCACAGTGGCAGCTGTGAACAACCTACCAGAGATTGCGCGAAAGCACGAATGGAATATATATAATATATATGTATATATATACGAACATAGATAAATTTGAAATGTACGTCTACTAAGTTAGAACCACTCATAAAAATTAACGTTATTATTATTTTTGGTTTTGAACTTGGAACAAATACTCCTGTAATATGTGTTTAAAACTCTTCTTATTTTTCCTATATCTAAATGGTGGTGAGATATTATTCCAGCAACGAGTGGCAGCATATTTAAAAGAACCTCTGAACGCAGTGGTTCTGTGTTTAGGTATTGTCAGGGGATATGACGCAGAACGCGTATAGACACATGCAAGATGAGCTTGCCTCCATGTTGGCTTTTCATATAGTTACTTAAGTTTTTTTGTATTGATCAAATCAAAAAGTAAGGTGGCCAGATGTAGCTCCCTACGGGCTGACATTTTAAGAACGTTGGCTTCATTTAAGAACGGCGTAACATGATAACGGGGGGAAATGTGGAAACAAAACCGAGCGCAAGCGTTCTGCACCCGCTGAATCAGTCGATCAGTCCTTGACAATAAACAGGGGCCATACACAACATCACAGTAATTTAATCTAGAGAGAACTAAACTTTCAACAAGTGTCTTCCTTAGTGTAATACTAAGGTATTTTCTGAAACGATATAGAACTTTTAATCTATAAAAACAGTTCTTAATTATATTATTGATGTGCGCCTCGAAGCGCAGTTCTGAGTCGAAGAGTATTCCCGAATTGCGGATTGTTTCCACCCTTTCAATGTTTTTTCCCAAAATCTTGATCTCGGGATTAGCAGACAATATTGAATTGACTTGCGCCTTACTTCCCAAGACAAT
>JACEII010002174.1:4491-18224 GCA_014332785.1 Antheraea mylitta | reverse complement strand
GTAATACTACTTGGTAGTAGAATGCCAAATGAGTTTAATTAATTAAAAAAATATATAAGTCATAGATAACTAACTCATTGTATAAATTATCACCTACTATGCCCTAGATATAGCAATGCGGGTAAATCAGCCCACATGTACCGCTCCGTATGTCAATGAAATGCATAGGATATTGCTGTTATTTGTGCTTAATGTGTCAATTCACTCTATGAAATAACTACTTTAGTAATTATCTGCTGTCGAATTACATAACAGGAAAAATAACTTTAAAATACAACGGGATATTTCCAAAGGAACCCACTCATATGAGAAAATACTTAGCATGTGTGATTCATGTTTTTTTAACTTTATCCGATTTTATCAGTCATCTAAAATGTCACCTGATACTAAATAACAATGTTTTTTATTATATCATAGGAGGCAAACGAACATGTGGGTCACCTCATGTTAAGTGATCACCAACGTCCATAGACACCAGCAACACCAGAGGAGTTGAGGTGTTGGTTGGGAAGAGAAGAGACAGAAGGGGGTGGAAGGGAAGGAAGAGAGGAGTATGTGTGTCTTCGGCGCTCTCACTGACCGAACGAAACGCAACAACGCAAGCACTATTACTTCACGTCGGTTTTCTGTGGGAGGGTTGTACTACTCCAAGCGAGCCCATCCTTTCATACTAAAGCCAGTAATAGTATCAGCGTGGCTCTACCACCTACTTACAATGTTTATTATTGTTATTATTTGTTGACTTGTTGTGATTTCATAATTATTTTTGCACATTATAAACAGGACCTGGACGACCGAGTCTAGCTCGATTTAAAAAAAAAAAACATTTTTTAATTAAAATAAACTGTTAGGTTTGCCTCACAAAATAATTATTTTCTTAACAAAAAAAAATCTCATTTATATCTGATTCCAACTGGGGTTAGACGAAGTTTTGAGCTGATTTCCATATGAGCTATTTTTGTTTTGACAGCGGCGGCGAAATTTACCTTCATATTCTAGCTATATTTTTTCATTACCTGAAAACTCAGATATAAAAGTTTTTTATGAATGAAATCTAGCTAGATCGATTTATCGTCCCCGAAACCACCTACATACTAAGATTCACGGAAATCGCTGACGCAGTTTCCGAGATCCTGAATATATAACAATATAAAAATATACAAGAATTGCTCGTTTAAAGGTATTATTATTATATATAGATAGATTAAAGTTGTCTAATTACAAAAAAACGTACAACCGAACATAGAAACCTTTTTGAAGTCGATTAAAAAAAGGCACTGCTTTTTTGTGTTTTAAGGGTTACGGTTAGTGAAATGAAACGAAGAAATAGCATCATCTTATTTACTGGTCTAGGCTTTTTATGTTCATTGCAATTATCGACTAGCCCAATGATGGGCAAAGTACGGCCCGCGGGAAAACTCCGGCCCGTGAAAATATTTAATCCGGCCCGCCGAGGGTCCATCCATCCTAAATATTCGAATTCCATATATCTCACACGCCTAACGAGGTGTAAAGTGGTATTTTGTTTATTAAAAGCTTTAATACAAAATGTTTTTTTTCTATAATTCTGGCTCTTCTCAAGAATTTCTTAAACTTTGTGGCCCGCCATTAAAATAGTTTGCCCGCCACTGGACTATAAGTTGAAAAGTTCTTCATGGAAAAAAGTTTCGTTTATTTCCTAGTATTTACGGTTAAATTAAAACAAACATAAATTTGCTTATATGTACAATTATCGTACATAACATATAATAAGAGTTTTTAGCGGGATTTCAGTCTGTCTTGTAGTGGATTTTATAATTTATTCATAATCTTGTGTTACTTGACTCTATATTGTGTAAAATTGGTGGTGTTTTATGTAATATGGTTAGTTTATTGTACATAAGTGAAGTGAATGGAAAATAATACCATGAAGCATGCAATTCTGAGATGCCACAAAAACTCCATGGGAGGTTCTGACAAGGCAGCCACCATCTTGTTAGAATATCGATTCACACGACGCTTGATATTGAAATGATCGTACGACGCTTCTAATATTATTGACTACATGACAATGGGAGTAATAATCTGAACGGTTGATTACCAAAAATAAAGTTAAAAAGAAACATATAATAAAAGCCTGTTGAATAAGCGCAACGTAAATTAGTGTTATTGTGTTTTTGCAGTAACTTTTTTTTTTCGAAATGACTACGCTTTCGACCCAGCAAGGTATATGTGTACAAAGCATACACGCCTCAACAACTCCTCCATATATTTATTATCGGAAAATTGAGAGTTTTTCAGTTCGATAAGGGAAAAAAGCAAACCCTTTCACTTTCATGTGTAAGCGTGTAGCGTGCACGTGTGTTGGGGTGATCGTGTAGTGTTGTAGCAGTGATGTATATTTGTGTATCACCGTATCCCGCAAGCAACGAACTCAAGGGCTCACTACCGAGGGATCTAACCTAGGCTTGAGCCGCTGGGAGGCCTAACCGGGTAGTAACTTTATAAATTACTAAATGCTTCGGTAATCGGTAATTTAATACAAAAAACATAATCTTAAAAATAATACTGAATAATGTACCGTATTTTATAAATATATATATGTATATATTTCTCGAACTGACTACACTATTGACCTCAAAAACAAGAAGTAATACTTTAGGTTCAATCGCATCATAATCTTTTAGATTAGGAAATTCTGTAATTCTTTACTGGCCTTCAGTAAAACGCATAGCAATTATACGTAACTATACATTGCAAGTAGTTGTACGTTGTTAGATGATCTTCTTTGTCTGGCTCAAGGAAACAAAACCTTTATTTTAAAATATACTAAATTTACAGTAAATGTAAATGAACTCAAAAAAACTTAAGACTCATTTTCTTTTAGACACTCTTAAAGCGTTGTAATAAGCAAAATTTATGACCGCAAATAACTGATTATTGCATTATGAAAATAATTATCAGTTTCACCAACTTAGTTACCATAATATGAGCTACGTTTAGTTTCGAAGTCAATTGCCTTGTGTAAAATTTGCCAACATTTTTAGCCAAACTCTTTGTAATCTTTAAAAAATGTAACAAGCCGTGTGGTTATTTTTTTGTATATGAATTATATATAAAAGTGGTAAACTATAACACTGTTGTAGGCAACAGCCCAAGCCGAGATGTACCGTGCACCCTTGAGCTAGTTGCCCAATTAAAATCGGCTGAGTGCCTTAAACGCTCGCCTTCGTAGTCCGGTGAAGCTGTTAAGACCTTGCCAGATTGATAACGTAGTCAGTCCAAGAAAAAAAAAGCAACACTGTTTGATCAATCACCAAAAAGTTGAGACACCCTGTTTTCTTGAGGCATTTTTATGCTACTCACTTGCCATCGGGAAGCGTTTCAGTATATCAACTTTTATGCCATTCAAGATTACGTGATGAAAGTTGATGTGTGTAGATATTAATCATGGAAAATATTTACCATACAACAACCATGCTGTTAAAACTCGTAATACATACGTAGACGTATAAAGCGGTAGACATAGATTACATCGTATATGACAGTTGGTCTTTTGTTTTTATTCTTTTCTTAATAAATATAAGTACCTGGGTGATCGAGCCTAGCTCGGTTCTTTAAAAAACATCTTTAAAAATTAAAATAAACTGTTAGTTACCTCACAAAATTAACATGTTTTCTCATAAAAATATATTAAAAAGAGATATCTCTCTTATAATTATAATAATGGGATTATTTACTTAATTAAAATAAATTGTTAGGTTTGCCCTACAAAATTATGATATTTTTACACTAGGATTTGAACTGGGGTTACACGGATTTTCGTAGCAACCAATTTCGACTTGAGCTATTTTTATTTTAACGATGGCGACGAAATTTACCTTCATATTCTAGGTGTTTTTTCTTATCCTAAGATCTCAGTTAAAAAGTTTTCTATAAATAAAATCTAGCTAGATCAATTTATCGCCCCCGAAACTACCTTTTTTTACGTGGGGGAATCCCTTATGGATACCCACCATCCCAGGGGAGAGGGTGGGTTATGTCCAACTCGCACGGACTAAAACCCCATACGTCTTCCGCTATGGTTGGGGCGGCACGAGATCTCTATAGACTTCATCGTGCCGCCCCAGCAGTGTGGCCCAGCAGCAGAAGTGCTGCCGCCGGGCCTTCGTCTTGTAAGGAGAGAGCCGGGTACACACCGGCCGTCTCCTTCTCGTCCGACGGACCTGTGCAATGGGAAGATGGGGCCCCCGACCCACCTCCCCTAGGTCCGGCTATGGTGGCGGGAAAAGGCGCGTGAACTGGCGCCTCCTTCTACCAGTTCATTTTTGGCAGAGAGGGCCTCTTAGAGGGTCCTCCTCGCGAACCCTCTCCACTGCCTCCTTCTGCTAGACGACCTCCTCGCTGCCGAGCGTTAGCAAAGCCATGCTCGGCAGCGAGAGATCATCACCTACCGCCGCAGCCAGAATGCGGCGCCGCTCCTCCCACGCAGCACATTCGGAAAGTGTGTGCTGCGCGGTGTCCGGTTCAGCGCCGCACTCATGGCACACGGCGCTCGGCTCCCTGCGTTCTATCCGGTACAGGACCGGGCGGACGGCGTCGATAGTATATTTACCGTACTGCGTGTCCGCCAGGTCCCGTCCCCACCTCTCCAATCTCACCCCTCTCTCAACGTTTCTTTTTTCCTCCAATTCCCCGGGAGCTAGAGGCTCCCCAATCCGTTTCTTAACCGCCGTATAGCTGTATACGGCGGTAAGCACCTCCGCCTCCAGCTTCCAGTCCCCGAAACTACCTACATACTAAGTTTCACGGAAATAGATGACGCCGTTTCGGAGATCCTGAATATATAAAGATATACAAGAATTGCTCGTTTAAAGGTATTAACACCTGGGCGACCGAGCCTAGCTCGGTTCTTTAAAAAACATTTTTGATTGAAATCTTAGTAAAAAAAAGTTTTCTATGAATTAAATATAGCTAGATCAATTTATTGTCCCCGAAACTACCTACATACTAAATTTCACGGAAATTTCCGAGATCATGAATATATACAAATATAAAAATATACAAGAATTGCTCGTTTAAAGGTATTAGATTAGGTAGGCAAAATGCGTATTTTTAAATAAAAGTTAACATGTGCCAAATAAATTATACAATTATCTGTAATAACAGTACGAACTGCTTTACTTCTTATATAATTACTAGCGGTGCCAGCAGAGTCAGCCAGCCAGCAGAGTTGTCCTGCCTTGATAATAAAAAAGTCCTAAAAGTTAAACCACCTGCCGGATCTAAACCATTCTCGGAACCGCTAGAATACGCACACAAAATGTCATCAAAATCGATTCAACCGTTTAGGAGGAGTTCAGTGACATACACACGTACAGAAGAAATTTATAAATAAAGATAGGAACTCTCTTCTCTTTTTGTAAGCATTATTAACCTTCTGAGTACAACACCCACGACACGTTATAAAAAGTATAAAAAGAACGTAAAAAAATTGATTCGAATTTGCAATGTCGTGAGGAAAAATATGTCATTTCTAATTTATGTATATCGTTAGTGATAAATGGTTAATTTAAACCTAAATAATAAAAGGCGCGTTTAGACAGCCCTATTTACCATTCCTCGTAATTTATTAAAACGAATTTTAGGAATTGACATTTTTTTCCCAATTTTAAATGCAAAATAACATTGAATAAGTAATATGCATTAAAAAAAACTCAACCATAGCTAAATCGTAACCTAAACTCCACGGCAAATCATGATTATAATTGAGTATGAAATGAGTGCAACTTTAACTGGAAGCCATTTGTCTTTCATAGTTTAGTTATAACTAGTGGGCGCCCAGTGGTCGACATTCGACCATAGTTCATTGATTTTTTAAAGTTTGAACTTTATTAGGGTTCTTTTGTCAAAAGGTATGAGTTCTACAATCAAAGGTTTTTATCATGGCTACTCAGTTATTTGCCACTTTTGTTTAAATTAAATAAACATTAAAAAATCTATGTGTAAATGAAGTTGAAATTAATTTAACAATTATTTATTAATGGTGCTATGTTAGTGAATGTAAATATTATATCATTATAAATTTAACCTACAATTTGACCAGTTGATTTCAAAGGGCATGTAAGGCTTGCAACGTCAGTCATGTTAAAAATATTGAAAAGGTAATTGGAACGTAAGAGTAAAATGACGGATGTCAAAACGTTTTTTTCAATTACATGTAATATGTTGTGTAAAATTCAATCAGCACTGTGAGTAATGTATATTTTTATTAATTTATTAGCTTTTAATGCATTACGAGGTCTGTTCAAAAAGTATCGCGAATTTTGAATTCCCGCAGGCTACGTTGATTTGATTTTTGATTTTTTTGTAGCGTTATGATGGTACTCATGTCCCTTACTTATGCTGACAAGGTCGGTCATTTTGAATGTTTAGTTTTTAACGGCTGTTTTGCTTGGATGTGTGTTGACTCGTCTGCGATTTTTATCTATTCCAAAAAATGGATCAAAGAATCTGTATCAAATTTTGTGTGAAAAACAAAATAAAGTGCGCACACGCATTCCGAATGTTAACTGTGGCTTATGGTGAAGCTACTTTGGATCAAAGCAACGTTTATCGGTGGTACAAAATGTTTTCAAAGGGCCGAGAAGATGTGACCGACAAACAGCGTGCCGGACGCCCGAGCACGTCAACAACAGAGGAAAACATTGATAAAGTGAACGAAATAGTATTGGTCATTCGACGAATCACCGTTAGAGAAGTTGCTGAGGATCTAAACGTATCGATTGGCTCGTGCCATTCGATTCTAGCCATTGATTTGGGCATGAGTCGGGTCGCCACAAAATTGCTCAATTTCGAGTAAAAACAGCGCCGCGTTAACATCGTTGNGTAATACTACTTGGTAGTAGAATGCCAAATGAGTTTAATTAATTAAAAAAATATATAAGTCATAGATAACTAACTCATTGTATAAATTATCACCTACTATGCCCTAGATATAGCAATGCGGGTAAATCAGCCCACATGTACCGCTCCGTATGTCAATGAAATGCATAGGATATTGCTGTTATTTGTGCTTAATGTGTCAATTCACTCTATGAAATAACTACTTTAGTAATTATCTGCTGTCGAATTACATAACAGGAAAAATAACTTTAAAATACAACGGGATATTTCCAAAGGAACCCACTCATATGAGAAAATACTTAGCATGTGTGATTCATGTTTTTTTAACTTTATCCGATTTTATCAGTCATCTAAAATGTCACCTGATACTAAATAACAATGTTTTTTATTATATCATAGGAGGCAAACGAACATGTGGGTCACCTCATGTTAAGTGATCACCAACGTCCATAGACACCAGCAACACCAGAGGAGTTGAGGTGTTGGTTGGGAAGAGAAGAGACAGAAGGGGGTGGAAGGGAAGGAAGAGAGGAGTATGTGTGTCTTCGGCGCTCTCACTGACCGAACGAAACGCAACAACGCAAGCACTATTACTTCACGTCGGTTTTCTGTGGGAGGGTTGTACTACTCCAAGCGAGCCCATCCTTTCATACTAAAGCCAGTAATAGTATCAGCGTGGCTCTACCACCTACTTACAATGTTTATTATTGTTATTATTTGTTGACTTGTTGTGATTTCATAATTATTTTTGCACATTATAAACAGGACCTGGACGACCGAGTCTAGCTCGATTTAAAAAAAAAAAACATTTTTTAATTAAAATAAACTGTTAGGTTTGCCTCACAAAATAATTATTTTCTTAACAAAAAAAAATCTCATTTATATCTGATTCCAACTGGGGTTAGACGAAGTTTTGAGCTGATTTCCATATGAGCTATTTTTGTTTTGACAGCGGCGGCGAAATTTACCTTCATATTCTAGCTATATTTTTTCATTACCTGAAAACTCAGATATAAAAGTTTTTTATGAATGAAATCTAGCTAGATCGATTTATCGTCCCCGAAACCACCTACATACTAAGATTCACGGAAATCGCTGACGCAGTTTCCGAGATCCTGAATATATAACAATATAAAAATATACAAGAATTGCTCGTTTAAAGGTATTATTATTATATATAGATAGATTAAAGTTGTCTAATTACAAAAAAACGTACAACCGAACATAGAAACCTTTTTGAAGTCGATTAAAAAAAGGCACTGCTTTTTTGTGTTTTAAGGGTTACGGTTAGTGAAATGAAACGAAGAAATAGCATCATCTTATTTACTGGTCTAGGCTTTTTATGTTCATTGCAATTATCGACTAGCCCAATGATGGGCAAAGTACGGCCCGCGGGAAAACTCCGGCCCGTGAAAATATTTAATCCGGCCCGCCGAGGGTCCATCCATCCTAAATATTCGAATTCCATATATCTCACACGCCTAACGAGGTGTAAAGTGGTATTTTGTTTATTAAAAGCTTTAATACAAAATGTTTTTTTTCTATAATTCTGGCTCTTCTCAAGAATTTCTTAAACTTTGTGGCCCGCCATTAAAATAGTTTGCCCGCCACTGGACTATAAGTTGAAAAGTTCTTCATGGAAAAAAGTTTCGTTTATTTCCTAGTATTTACGGTTAAATTAAAACAAACATAAATTTGCTTATATGTACAATTATCGTACATAACATATAATAAGAGTTTTTAGCGGGATTTCAGTCTGTCTTGTAGTGGATTTTATAATTTATTCATAATCTTGTGTTACTTGACTCTATATTGTGTAAAATTGGTGGTGTTTTATGTAATATGGTTAGTTTATTGTACATAAGTGAAGTGAATGGAAAATAATACCATGAAGCATGCAATTCTGAGATGCCACAAAAACTCCATGGGAGGTTCTGACAAGGCAGCCACCATCTTGTTAGAATATCGATTCACACGACGCTTGATATTGAAATGATCGTACGACGCTTCTAATATTATTGACTACATGACAATGGGAGTAATAATCTGAACGGTTGATTACCAAAAATAAAGTTAAAAAGAAACATATAATAAAAGCCTGTTGAATAAGCGCAACGTAAATTAGTGTTATTGTGTTTTTGCAGTAACTTTTTTTTTTCGAAATGACTACGCTTTCGACCCAGCAAGGTATATGTGTACAAAGCATACACGCCTCAACAACTCCTCCATATATTTATTATCGGAAAATTGAGAGTTTTTCAGTTCGATAAGGGAAAAAAGCAAACCCTTTCACTTTCATGTGTAAGCGTGTAGCGTGCACGTGTGTTGGGGTGATCGTGTAGTGTTGTAGCAGTGATGTATATTTGTGTATCACCGTATCCCGCAAGCAACGAACTCAAGGGCTCACTACCGAGGGATCTAACCTAGGCTTGAGCCGCTGGGAGGCCTAACCGGGTAGTAACTTTATAAATTACTAAATGCTTCGGTAATCGGTAATTTAATACAAAAAACATAATCTTAAAAATAATACTGAATAATGTACCGTATTTTATAAATATATATATGTATATATTTCTCGAACTGACTACACTATTGACCTCAAAAACAAGAAGTAATACTTTAGGTTCAATCGCATCATAATCTTTTAGATTAGGAAATTCTGTAATTCTTTACTGGCCTTCAGTAAAACGCATAGCAATTATACGTAACTATACATTGCAAGTAGTTGTACGTTGTTAGATGATCTTCTTTGTCTGGCTCAAGGAAACAAAACCTTTATTTTAAAATATACTAAATTTACAGTAAATGTAAATGAACTCAAAAAAACTTAAGACTCATTTTCTTTTAGACACTCTTAAAGCGTTGTAATAAGCAAAATTTATGACCGCAAATAACTGATTATTGCATTATGAAAATAATTATCAGTTTCACCAACTTAGTTACCATAATATGAGCTACGTTTAGTTTCGAAGTCAATTGCCTTGTGTAAAATTTGCCAACATTTTTAGCCAAACTCTTTGTAATCTTTAAAAAATGTAACAAGCCGTGTGGTTATTTTTTTGTATATGAATTATATATAAAAGTGGTAAACTATAACACTGTTGTAGGCAACAGCCCAAGCCGAGATGTACCGTGCACCCTTGAGCTAGTTGCCCAATTAAAATCGGCTGAGTGCCTTAAACGCTCGCCTTCGTAGTCCGGTGAAGCTGTTAAGACCTTGCCAGATTGATAACGTAGTCAGTCCAAGAAAAAAAAAGCAACACTGTTTGATCAATCACCAAAAAGTTGAGACACCCTGTTTTCTTGAGGCATTTTTATGCTACTCACTTGCCATCGGGAAGCGTTTCAGTATATCAACTTTTATGCCATTCAAGATTACGTGATGAAAGTTGATGTGTGTAGATATTAATCATGGAAAATATTTACCATACAACAACCATGCTGTTAAAACTCGTAATACATACGTAGACGTATAAAGCGGTAGACATAGATTACATCGTATATGACAGTTGGTCTTTTGTTTTTATTCTTTTCTTAATAAATATAAGTACCTGGGTGATCGAGCCTAGCTCGGTTCTTTAAAAAACATCTTTAAAAATTAAAATAAACTGTTAGTTACCTCACAAAATTAACATGTTTTCTCATAAAAATATATTAAAAAGAGATATCTCTCTTATAATTATAATAATGGGATTATTTACTTAATTAAAATAAATTGTTAGGTTTGCCCTACAAAATTATGATATTTTTACACTAGGATTTGAACTGGGGTTACACGGATTTTCGTAGCAACCAATTTCGACTTGAGCTATTTTTATTTTAACGATGGCGACGAAATTTACCTTCATATTCTAGGTGTTTTTTCTTATCCTAAGATCTCAGTTAAAAAGTTTTCTATAAATAAAATCTAGCTAGATCAATTTATCGCCCCCGAAACTACCTTTTTTTACGTGGGGGAATCCCTTATGGATACCCACCATCCCAGGGGAGAGGGTGGGTTATGTCCAACTCGCACGGACTAAAACCCCATACGTCTTCCGCTATGGTTGGGGCGGCACGAGATCTCTATAGACTTCATCGTGCCGCCCCAGCAGTGTGGCCCAGCAGCAGAAGTGCTGCCGCCGGGCCTTCGTCTTGTAAGGAGAGAGCCGGGTACACACCGGCCGTCTCCTTCTCGTCCGACGGACCTGTGCAATGGGAAGATGGGGCCCCCGACCCACCTCCCCTAGGTCCGGCTATGGTGGCGGGAAAAGGCGCGTGAACTGGCGCCTCCTTCTACCAGTTCATTTTTGGCAGAGAGGGCCTCTTAGAGGGTCCTCCTCGCGAACCCTCTCCACTGCCTCCTTCTGCTAGACGACCTCCTCGCTGCCGAGCGTTAGCAAAGCCATGCTCGGCAGCGAGAGATCATCACCTACCGCCGCAGCCAGAATGCGGCGCCGCTCCTCCCACGCAGCACATTCGGAAAGTGTGTGCTGCGCGGTGTCCGGTTCAGCGCCGCACTCATGGCACACGGCGCTCGGCTCCCTGCGTTCTATCCGGTACAGGACCGGGCGGACGGCGTCGATAGTATATTTACCGTACTGCGTGTCCGCCAGGTCCCGTCCCCACCTCTCCAATCTCACCCCTCTCTCAACGTTTCTTTTTTCCTCCAATTCCCCGGGAGCTAGAGGCTCCCCAATCCGTTTCTTAACCGCCGTATAGCTGTATACGGCGGTAAGCACCTCCGCCTCCAGCTTCCAGTCCCCGAAACTACCTACATACTAAGTTTCACGGAAATAGATGACGCCGTTTCGGAGATCCTGAATATATAAAGATATACAAGAATTGCTCGTTTAAAGGTATTAACACCTGGGCGACCGAGCCTAGCTCGGTTCTTTAAAAAACATTTTTGATTGAAATCTTAGTAAAAAAAAGTTTTCTATGAATTAAATATAGCTAGATCAATTTATTGTCCCCGAAACTACCTACATACTAAATTTCACGGAAATTTCCGAGATCATGAATATATACAAATATAAAAATATACAAGAATTGCTCGTTTAAAGGTATTAGATTAGGTAGGCAAAATGCGTATTTTTAAATAAAAGTTAACATGTGCCAAATAAATTATACAATTATCTGTAATAACAGTACGAACTGCTTTACTTCTTATATAATTACTAGCGGTGCCAGCAGAGTCAGCCAGCCAGCAGAGTTGTCCTGCCTTGATAATAAAAAAGTCCTAAAAGTTAAACCACCTGCCGGATCTAAACCATTCTCGGAACCGCTAGAATACGCACACAAAATGTCATCAAAATCGATTCAACCGTTTAGGAGGAGTTCAGTGACATACACACGTACAGAAGAAATTTATAAATAAAGATAGGAACTCTCTTCTCTTTTTGTAAGCATTATTAACCTTCTGAGTACAACACCCACGACACGTTATAAAAAGTATAAAAAGAACGTAAAAAAATTGATTCGAATTTGCAATGTCGTGAGGAAAAATATGTCATTTCTAATTTATGTATATCGTTAGTGATAAATGGTTAATTTAAACCTAAATAATAAAAGGCGCGTTTAGACAGCCCTATTTACCATTCCTCGTAATTTATTAAAACGAATTTTAGGAATTGACATTTTTTTCCCAATTTTAAATGCAAAATAACATTGAATAAGTAATATGCATTAAAAAAAACTCAACCATAGCTAAATCGTAACCTAAACTCCACGGCAAATCATGATTATAATTGAGTATGAAATGAGTGCAACTTTAACTGGAAGCCATTTGTCTTTCATAGTTTAGTTATAACTAGTGGGCGCCCAGTGGTCGACATTCGACCATAGTTCATTGATTTTTTAAAGTTTGAACTTTATTAGGGTTCTTTTGTCAAAAGGTATGAGTTCTACAATCAAAGGTTTTTATCATGGCTACTCAGTTATTTGCCACTTTTGTTTAAATTAAATAAACATTAAAAAATCTATGTGTAAATGAAGTTGAAATTAATTTAACAATTATTTATTAATGGTGCTATGTTAGTGAATGTAAATATTATATCATTATAAATTTAACCTACAATTTGACCAGTTGATTTCAAAGGGCATGTAAGGCTTGCAACGTCAGTCATGTTAAAAATATTGAAAAGGTAATTGGAACGTAAGAGTAAAATGACGGATGTCAAAACGTTTTTTTCAATTACATGTAATATGTTGTGTAAAATTCAATCAGCACTGTGAGTAATGTATATTTTTATTAATTTATTAGCTTTTAATGCATTACGAGGTCTGTTCAAAAAGTATCGCGAATTTTGAATTCCCGCAGGCTACGTTGATTTGATTTTTGATTTTTTTGTAGCGTTATGATGGTACTCATGTCCCTTACTTATGCTGACAAGGTCGGTCATTTTGAATGTTTAGTTTTTAACGGCTGTTTTGCTTGGATGTGTGTTGACTCGTCTGCGATTTTTATCTATTCCAAAAAATGGATCAAAGAATCTGTATCAAATTTTGTGTGAAAAACAAAATAAAGTGCGCACACGCATTCCGAATGTTAACTGTGGCTTATGGTGAAGCTACTTTGGATCAAAGCAACGTTTATCGGTGGTACAAAATGTTTTCAAAGGGCCGAGAAGATGTGACCGACAAACAGCGTGCCGGACGCCCGAGCACGTCAACAACAGAGGAAAACATTGATAAAGTGAACGAAATAGTATTGGTCATTCGACGAATCACCGTTAGAGAAGTTGCTGAGGATCTAAACGTATCGATTGGCTCGTGCCATTCGATTCTAGCCATTGATTTGGGCATGAGTCGGGTCGCCACAAAATTGCTCAATTTCGAGTAAAAACAGCGCCGCGTTAACATCGTTG
>JACEII010002147.1:0-10364 GCA_014332785.1 Antheraea mylitta | reverse complement strand
AAAAAAATGTTGATGTTTGTAGCATCACAGATTGTATTCACCAAAAATAATTTATTTTAATATAAATTACACTCACTTTACTTTTATAATACGTAATATATCACAAATAAAAAATTGGCAACAAAACTAATGTAGAATAGAGTTTTTTAAGAGTGTTTGGCGGGATTTCAGTCTGTCATGTAGTGGATTTTATATTTTTTTCATAATATTGTGTTACATGATTCTATATCGTGTAGAAATTGGTTGCGTATTATATAATATCGTTCGTTTATTTTGCATAAGTGAAATGAATGAAAAATAAAACCACGAAGCATTAATTCTATGGTCTTGAAGATTAAGAAGACAAAAAATTACGTTATATTATGTAGAGGATTCGGCGCTTATACCTTTACATTAACTTGGACATAGAAGAAAACTAATTATATTGACAACTTCAGAATTGGCTGTATGGATTAATTCTTTCGACTGTCTTATTGGACGAATATTATTACTACTAAACTTTCTGAATAACAACACAAAATAAACTTAAGAAATGTTTGCGATATAAACGTAACACGTATAATTAAAAATCGAAAACAAAACTAACGTAGAATAAACTTTTTTAATAGGAATACAAAATAAACCATGAAAATATTTTTGATAGAATGTTATCGCGTTACCATGGCAACGCATATAATACTGACATTAACACGCAGCGGAAGCTTCCAAAATAGCCCGATTTTGAGACATTCTTCATTAGTGCTCAGCTCCTTTTGGCTTTAACGTGATGATATGTAGCCTAGAGCCATCCTCGATAAATGAGCTATCTAACACTAAAAGAAACTTCTAAATCGGATCTGTAGTTCTTGAGATTATCGCGTTCAACCAAACAAACAAACAAACTCTTCAGCTTTATATATATACTAGCTGTTGCCCGCGGCTCCGCACGCGTTTTTTTTTAAATATATTAAATAAATGTAAAATTTTGATCACATGTGTAAATTACAATAATACTCTTTCAAAAATATTTGTATCACACGCACATCATCTACTGTAACAGGTAACATGTACTTGTACATTATATATGTGAATACAAATAGTGAATCGAATGGGAAGAGATTTATCATCAGCCACATAACTGGAACTTTAAACTGCTATATATGACCCTTAGTGCCCACTTACACTATATAAGAAAGTAATGAAAATATTAAGCTGTACATTTTCGAACAATATGTGTTAAATCTTTTATTATATAGATATAATATGTCCATAGTGTCGATATAATTAAGTTATTATCATACCTTGCGATAATTTAAATCACATATAAACATATGACTTTCAATTACAACAGCGATACCCTTGGTGTTACAGTTGTTCATAGGCGACGTTAACCACTTACCATCAGGTGGGCCGTCAGCCTGTTTGCTGCCTTTTGGTATAAAAAAATCTTGGAGTCCAGTACAGCTCGTGTATGTTTACAGTGAACAACATATTTTTGATTAATTTCACATGGACGAAGGCACGGATAACAGCTTATCACTACATAGTGTAAGAAAAAGTCCTGTTCCACGTCTGTCTATATGTCTGTTCGCGATAAGATCAAAAACTACAGAACGCATCTTCATGCCGTTTTCACCAATATATAAAATGATTATTAGGCAAGGTATAGGTATAGTTTGTCTTATTATCAGGGCGGGCAACGTCTGCTGAACCCGCTAGCTTAAAATAAAACAGCTAATTAGTTACTTATTTGTCCGTAAAATTCCCGTTCAAATATTACTTGTAGTCCGGTGAAGCTATTAAGCGCGTTCAACCAAACAAACAAACAAAAAAACTCTTCAGCTTTATATATTAGTATAGATTCTAGCTATGTTTTTTCATTGCCTGAAATCTCAGTTTAAAAAGTTTTCAATGAATAAAATCTAGCTAGATCGATTTATCGTCCCCGTACCTACCTACATACAAAGTTTCACGGAAATAGATGACACCGTTTCCGAGATCCTGAATATATACAAATATAAAAATATACAACCGTTGCTCGTTTAAAGTTATTAGATAGATAAATATTTAGAGATTATGAAATAATACATATTCGTTGAATTATTACTGGATTTTGCTTCTTGTATAAAAGCTTGGTGATTGGAACGTTAATTACTTTTACTAGTTATTTCGATAATACGTAGGTCAATTTCTCTTCATAGGGTTTTCGAAAGAAAAAATCTCAGCGAAGACCATTAATGCATGTATTGAAGCTGTACTTCACTTTATTGCTACTTTTAATATTACGAAGTATGGAGTATTATAAGGTAATGAGTGGAGTATAAATAGTTATATTTCTATTTTAAAAAGTTCACAAAATAGTTTTCCCGTTGGTAGAAAATCTTACGTCGTCGTTTAACATTTGTAATTGTGGAAATAATAGGTACATGCTAGCACACATCCCTCATTGAAATTTTTAGCACTTATATATCTTTCGGTACTTTAAGAGCCGCCTTTCTATAAGGTTTGCGTGTTCCTATTTTAGACCATGTCGTCATTTAATACATTAAGTCGAGAATATGGTAAATTGCTAAACATAGCAAGTATATAAAAGGCTAATTGTTCCCCACGTCTGCAGGAAGTATGCCTTTCATTCCCCTGTTTTTTAACGCTGCGCTGTTCCACATACATTAAACCTCGCACTGACAATTAGAGCTCTCTAACAATCGACGACAATGAGACATAGATACTCCATTTAGCATACGATGAAATAAAATAATTCTTAATAATAAGTGGTATGTTCCCGTGAATGAATTTTGCATTAACCATTTACTTTCACATGTCTATATTCTCTGAATGTAATTTATGATTTGTACTTAGTAAAATCTAACAACGAAGATAAAAGCAGTATACACTTGAACTTATCTGCCCTTATTACGCATATGTTTATAAGAGGTGTCCAGTTTCTCTAGTCTATGTTATAAAAGTTACACAATTTTCTCAACAACTTTTAGTAAGCATTATCACTTGAAACAAACTAACCGAGGCTCACAAGTCGTACAAGTTATTATGTTTGCTACACGCAATTCTCTAGTTATTTTATTTTCTCTTTAATAAACCTCAAAGTTAAATGGAATACAGTATTAAGTTTGACTTTGTGCCGCGCACTGAGTAAATACGAAGAGCTTTAATCTCTTGCAAATACATTATCTCGACACTTTACCCGTATACGCTGGTATACAGAGTTTTTCGTTATTTTTAACGAAATTAATTTATACTTGTTTTTTTACCTTTTTAACCGACTGCACAAAATTGGTAAGTTTTCTCTTACGTATGTATCTGTGTATTAAGGCATGATCTGTACAGCTATCTTAGAAACTTAATGGATTTGGATATATGATGTGATGTTACAATTTGTTTTAATTTTTAAAGTGATATAATGTGTATATATTTAATAGTTATTTTGTATATATCTCAAGATGAGAAAGAACACTAATAAGTTTTCTTTTTACTAATGCTACGTATTCAATAATATAACAAATTGTTTTTGCAATCAAGTTTTTTGTTCCCGCTTACAGAGTTTAATTTCAGTTCTCATTGACGTTGACAATAAAAAGTTTATTTTGTATATACTTACCATAATCATACCTGATTCCATTAGAAGCTAAATTTGCAATTGATTTTGTAGTTAAAACAATGAGAGTCATAAAGCGTAGTAATTTTAAATCTTTAATGTTTTAACCCGAAGTGTCGATGAGTAATAACTATAGAACTAGTAAATTGCTTTGTAACAGAAATAAAAATAATGAAAGTAAAATACTCAATATTAATTGGTTAGTAGAGAGGTAACGTAATTATCGATTCAGGCTGCTTCTGGTTCACTGGCGTGCATTTTACTTGTAAACAATATGCACTCAGAGCACTAGTAGATTGTAACATACTCTGTTTATTGTGTGTGTAACCTACTTTCATGTTATAGAAAATCGCTATTGCCATGTTGTATACGCAGTCAGTATTGACTTTATTCAATGATATTAATGTACTAGATGCAGCGTTCGGGATAATTAGTCTATTCCATTGAGGTGTGGTTCCGGATACCACACCTAATGAAAGTAACTTTAGCGAAATCATCGATTATTGTGTAACATGAGTAAATTTAAATTTGCTTCTGATATGTAATTATAGTTTTATATAACTTTATATCATATTGTAATGTTCTAAGGTTATGGTTGGAATGCCCAAAATGGAGGGCAATGTTTGTCAAGCGTGTGCTTTGACTATGTACAGCAAAAAGCGTGCATGCGTGTATGCATGTTTCTCTGGTGCGCTCTTTACTCTAAAGGGCTTTGAGCATATAAAGTGTCGTCAAACCCTTTTAATTGAAAACTAACATGGTAAGTATACTCTATATATTACTTATGAAGTCTATTAATAAAACAGAGAGGTTGTACATTCGTGTTTTTTGTATTTCTTATCTCCGATCTAGTAAACAAATCTAAAATAACTTGTCCCTACCTGTCACATTGTCAAGCGATACTGGTTTAAATGGGATGGATATACATGATGTTTGTGTATGGTGCATTGTTGTTTCTATAACATGTAATTATATAGTTCATATTAATCTTGAAGACGACCTAAATTATACAAATGTGTATAGTACACTTTTGTAGAAAAATATTTAAACCAGTTTAGTGATTCAAAATACACTAATTTGAATTTGATTATTAATATGGCAGGTAGACGTTAAAATGGTGTTAAAAACTGGACTCCTTGAGAAATATAATATTTGTGTAAAACTAGTACTTTTAATTTTTATTCTGAAAATGTAGAATTCGTCAATATTTAGTAGGTTATATTGTTTATTAATCTTGCCTTTATTACTTCTAGTTAATTCTCGAACTTTCTAAATATATTATGCAAGCTAAAGAATTTTATCGAAATAATCTTTGCTTATATGTGGATTTTGTATTTTGCGTTGATTACTTGTTGGAGAGTGAAAATGAACCTAAAGTTTAAACGACAAACTTTTACATATAATTACCATTTAATTCCTTCCCATCTCGATACTGATGTATTTTAATTGTGAGAAAAAGTGTAGCAGGTATGCGATTAGCGAGCTTTACAGATTAGCTTAATTACTGAGAAAGGAAACCGCTTCTTCAAAGCAGACGGCACGTGAAGTAGCTAATGTTGTAAACTTAACATCACTACATTAATTATATTAAAGTATCTTAAAATTCTTTGCTGACGTTTTGTTTTTCAATAAAAAAAAAGCTAAACACGTTTAAAATGTTGTTAAGCCCGTAAGTTAATAAAATGCCGTTTCCGTTAAAAGAAATATGTTTCATATTCGTATAGATAACTATCAAGTAGATTCACTACGATTTCATTACAGTGACATGATGATTTTTTTTTTGTATGAAATTCGTATACATAGTGATATATACTTGTATCTGTAATACATAACTGTGAAAAGTGTAGTAAGCTTTCGATGGAAAAACTTATTATTCACAACCTTGGCCATTTAAATGCAAAGAAATTATTGCTTGAACTATTCATGCATAGTTTATCTGTTCTAAGCGCCTTACGATTTTCGTTTTAAATCTTACGAGTATTTTCATAGCGATTGAAAATTTACAACGACAAATTTTCCAGACCGTTTCTAAGAGTTTGAGATTCTATATGGGATTTTAATTTTTTTTAAGCTATTGCATAGCTTCTATCGCGGGCCTTGAGCGTGGAGACCGAGTCCAAAAATTCCGTAACGTAAAAACCTAACACCACCCACTCTGCCTACCATGTAGCTCGGCCGAGCGTTCGCTTAACGTATATATGGTACGACTGTACAAAGCTCGCACGGATCGAGACTTTTTTTTTCCGAAATGACTACGCTATTGACCCAGCAAGGTCTTAACAGCTTCACCGGACTACTAAAGCGAGCGCTTAAGGCACTCTCAGCTGATTTTATTTTGGCAACCAGCTCAAGGGTGCAAGGCACACCTCGGCTTGGCTGTTGCCTGTTGCATGCAAAATCGCGACCTATCTTAGCAAACCTAGCTAACTATTCATATATGTATGAGTTATTGAAACGTATATGTGTACCAAGCACACGCCTCAATAACTCCTCCATATATTTATTATCGGAAAATTGAGAGTTTTTCTGTTCGATAAGGGAAAAAAAAGTAAACCCTTCTCCTTTCATGTGTAAGCGTGTAGGCGTGCACGTGTGTGGGGGTGATCGTGTAGTGTTGTAGCAGTGATATATATTTGTGGATCACCGTATCGCGCAAGCAACGCACTCAAGGGCTCCCTACCGAGGGATCGAACCTAGGCTTGAGCCGCTGCCGTGGGAGGCCTAATCGGGTGCGGATCGAGACGAGCTGCTCCGAAATCGGACGAAAGCGTAATGAGCTGTTTGTGAGAAAGTATACTGGTGTATAGGTATTTATCATCTATGTACAACAGTGAATATCTGTACTCGTATAATTTGTGTACAAAGTGTTTTCCTGAATAACCTACATGTATTGTAAGATAATAAAAATATTTTGAACAATATTAACTTCTCATTTATTTAATAAAAGAAAAAAAATTGTTTTCTTATCGGTCACCACGCTCAAAAAGTGTAACTTGAATTAATATCAAAGAAAAAAAAAACAAAGAAAAAAAATACTGCATAAATAAAATATATAAATAGTTATAATTGCATAAGTTAATAAAAATTGCTATGCAATAGCTTTACCGCGGCAGTCCCCGAGTGCCACACGTATTTTTTTTTCCGAAATGACTACGCTATTGACCCAGCAAGGTCTTAACAGCTTCACCGGATTACTAAAGCGAGCGCTTAAGGCACTCAGCCGATTTTATTTTGGCAACCAGCTCAAGGGTGCACGGCACACCTCGGCTTGGCTGTTGCCTGTTGCATGCAAAATCGCGACCTATCTTAGCTAACCTAACTAACTATTCATATATGTATGAGTTGTTGAAACGTATATGTGTACCAAGCATACACGCCTCAACAACTCCTCCATATATTTATTATCGGAAAATTGAGAGTTTTTCAGTTCGATAAGAAAAAAAAGTAAACCCTTCCACTTTCATGTGTAAGCGTGTAGGCGTGAACGTGTGTGGGGGTGATCGTGTAGTGTTGTAGCGGTGATGTATATTTGTGTGTCACCGTATCGCGTAAGCAACGCACTCAAGGGCTCCCTACCGAGGGATCCAACCTAGGCTTGAGCCGCTGCCGTGGGAGGCCTAATCGGGTAAGGGATTTTAAACCTTTATTAAGTTGATAAGTTAACAGGGATTGTTATACTACTTTTAGTATCGATTTGTGATATTTCGCTATACAAGAAGTATAGTATATTTTTAAAGTAAAAAAAGTTTGTAAAACACAATTAATAAGTTCCGAAAAAGAAATGGAATCAATACAAACGCGATAATTCAGAATTATTAAGAGAGGTACAATTTAAAAAAATGAAGCATAAACCATTTTGAACCGAAATCAGTCCATATAAATGCATACTTGCCATGCATCAACACACCCAGGTCAAAAAGTATACAAGAAATTACAGATATCAGAAGAACATAAATATAATGCGGTAAGGTATTCACATAATCTGTCTACTTATAATTAACTTGTAACATTGAATAGTTGCCTTCAAGGTTCCATCAACCACCGACCATTCTAAATTGCCAACAATGGTCCGAAATACGTACGATTCCACTCTGAAGATTACAAACTATTGAA
The DNA here is from genome assembly GCA_014332785.1 of Antheraea mylitta. Taxonomy (NCBI): domain Eukaryota; kingdom Metazoa; phylum Arthropoda; class Insecta; order Lepidoptera; family Saturniidae; genus Antheraea; species Antheraea mylitta. Next base: position 2,659 of record JACEII010002147.1, on the reverse strand, counting down.
ACGAGAGAATGGAAATATTAGGGAGAACGGCGTCGAGATGAAAACCATGAATATTACTGAGAAATATTGTTTTGGCTTTTGTTAGTCCCTTTTGATTGTAAGATTCGTAGGCTTTGTAGGCAATGAAGTTCAGATAAAACCGTATTGTTGTCAGAGCAAAGTCTATGTTTTTTTATTATTATTGTTAGATAGTTCTCTATCACAATACCGTGCTATACTTATATGAACAGTAATTTGAAAAGGGTTTCAGCAAGAAGGGAAACCTACTTCGACTCATTCGAATAACAAGTGCATCAATTAATGTTGTAATACCCCAAAGGATCATGCTGTTTATTGATGGGCCTTTTGAATTATATATACCCGGTATGTTTCAGATATGTTTCAGGGTGCATACATTTCAGAACCACTATTTACAAGAAATACACAACATGCTCTTGTATTAGGTGCCAGCTAGTAATTTACCTAAATTATTCCAAAAAGTTTACAATGCGACAATTATACTTGACACTATTCATCAAATATTTTCCATATTAATTTCTTTACTCTAACTGGTTCCAAGCGATGATGTTTCCTATTCAACAATAGATACTGGAGATCCACAAAGAATGATTATAAAAATGTAGACCTAGAAATTAAAATTCTCGACAATAAAGTAAATTTAAAAGTTAAGTGTCTACAATCTTCAACTCCGACCAGGGATGAACAAGGGCCACTCAGAAACACAAACAGAAGAGCAGAAATAAACGATAATATTTTTGCTTGCTTCGAACCACGAAATTTGAAATCCTTTTCAAATAAGTCATCAAACGTGAGAAGAGGCGAACAAGCTAATATTTCGTTGAGATCTCTGTTGGTCTGTGAAACGTATAATGTTGTATAATGGTATTAATTTAATTGCAAATAATGAACCTCATTATTATACGACTAAGCTCAGATTGCGATGGAAAATGAATTTTCGCACAATTCTCCTAAACTTCTAACTTTTTAAATTGTTATGTTTGTGCTTTAAAATTTAGCTAATAATTGTTTTAAGCTATATATATAACTAAAAGGATCTGTTCGTGCAGGCTAGTAAGTTTTGGATAAGCATAAACCTTCAGAGTAGCCTACACGCAAGGTAGAGAGTATAGATTACATTACATAAGTAAAGCCGTAGTTCAACAATTCCCGAGGAAAAAATGAACAAATTGTCCGGGTATGAGTGAAGAGACAATGACTTTCAGTGTCAAGTGTTAGTCATCTTCCATTAGCGTATATGTGATTCTTACATAAGAGATCGTTTTGTCGTTATCATGAAACTATTACAAAGCTGTCACTGTAATGTAACATTTCAAAACAAACTGTCAGTACGCGAAGTAATGTTTACACAACGTACTTCGAAATTTATTACTTTATTTATCAAAAGAAATACAACGTATCCGCCGAGTGTGGGATTTATGGGATGATGTAATGTTTGTGGAAAGTAATACGCGTTTATATCAATATAATATCAAATATTGTTTCGAGGGTTTTCTTGTTACAACATACACTTTTTTACTATGAGTTATACTAAGGTTAACAGTTTTAACATCAGCAACAACTTGAAAATTCCAATATACATAATTAGAAGTAGGTCAGAAAAAATAATGATTATTATTTAATATCTAAGTAAAGGTACTCTTCATTTTATACGAGAACACATTTTATGCATTACACATAAAGAATTAACTTCTCGAATCATTTTTTAAACTCGTTGGCTTTTGAGCCTCTATATAGCGTCCCAGATAAAACATAATGCTTGATAACGTATATCCTGGTAAGAGGTGTGTCAACAACAGTCCTCACGCACCTTGTTTGATCACGCGTGACCACGTTGCGAAAACTTTAATACTACACTGTCCCAACATTGTCTGTGAGAACGCGATGGCTCTTTTTCATGCCACTCGATTTATATATTTTGTATAGAATAATTTAACAACGGCTACTTTTTATTACCACGTTTTAATTGGTTTTAAAGTACCTCTGTTAAATTTTATCATTACTAATTGGCTTTCATAGACAAGCATAATGATATGTGGCCTAGACAATATTAAGAAAACTTTTCTATTTGTCTGTAAAATATCTTTAAAATAGGTTTAGGTTGTTTAGAGATTAGCCCTAACGTGTAGCAAGCAATTCGATTTTATAATTATTTGACTTTTTTTAAAGAACATTATACATTTAGTCAATGATTTGAAATTGTTAAAGTACGTACCAACTGGTCTGAAGACAGTTTGTGCAATATAGTTTGAACAAACTACATATTATAAAATTTAACTGTAATATGAACGAATATTTTCGTAAATAGCTTAGAGAACCGTTATGTAATCACCGGATAGATTAGATATGGACCGAAAAACAAAATAACTGTAACACGATAATGTAAACAACCGATTTTATTCGCGACAATTGGAGGTTCATTCCAGTTAGTATCCAGTAAAAGTGTTTGGTCATGGTGTTCGACAATATCATTGTTTTATCGTCAGTTTAGAATAATGAACGAAAGTGGACCAAAACGTCCGCAAGTTTAGTGAACTGCACGCAACTTTATCATACTCTTATTTTAGGCCGTGGGAGTCACTTTTGAATTAAAAAATGAAACAATATTTTTATAATATTGCACTGGATTATTATTACATGA
>JACEII010002127.1:0-13320 GCA_014332785.1 Antheraea mylitta | reverse complement strand
TTCTAACTTGAAACAAACAAAACAAGATCATCTTTATTATTCTTCATAGTGTCGTAGCTCGTATCTGTGTCAAAATAATTTATGAGTCTCATAAGTTTATCGTGTCTACTATTATCTCCAGCAAGACCTGTCTCACTATTTTCAACGCTGACGACATTAATTAAAACAATTTTAACGTTAACCTATTTTATCTATTCCAACGGAAGAGTAGAATTGAACAATTCATTGTTTCCGTTTGATAATACGATTAGAAAACATTTGTAACTTACAACATTCGATTTCTTAGATGGACAATATATTTCTACGGAGATACACGTTTTGCATAAGCATATTTGTTTTTACTTATAAATCGAAATGCAGTTTTGTTTTATGATCTAGAAGAAACCGAATGCGTTAGGTAATTTGAACGTTTATAATAAATTATATGCAAATAAAAAAAAATTATAAAATAGGATTTTAATTCTGAATCTATTAAAACTTGACATCACGTATAATGTTTAATATTAAACATAAGCTTAAACTTAAACTTATATTTGAGAAAAAATTGCCATCAAGTACTTACTACATAACATAAAATATTAACATTTCTTGACTTTGCATCCTGTAGGCATTATACACTTTCAAATCTGTGAGACAAAACAAAAATATTTCTTAACTAATACTACTTATACACAGTGTCTATTTAAAGAGTGACAACCTTCAATCGTGTGATATATATATATATCGTGTAATATCATATTTAACATATAAAATAATAATATCAGAACAAATACTAATAAACAATGAAGATAATCTAAGTTAAAGTTTGGTTTGAGACTCTCAAAAGTATGGATCCTGATTTAAATAAACCTAGGTTGAATGACCAGTGACAATACCTAAGAGCGGCGTCCTGGAGTTTATAACCTTCGATAATAAAACGGACAATAAATCCTTTTCTTCGTTCAAGCATGGTGGATAGGTCCATAAGTGATAGAGCCACGCTGAAGCTATAACTGGTTTCAGCATGAATAACTCGGCTTGCCTGTGGTAATGCCGACGTCACAGAAAACCAACGTGAAGTAACAGTGCTTGCATTGTTGTGATTCGTTCGATCAGCGAGATTACCAGAGCCCTACCTCCTCCTTCCTTCCTACCCCTTTCCCTTCCAGCCTTCTCCACCGACATAGGCTGCCTACACACTTGCAACTCCTCTGGCATTGCTGGTGTATATAGACAGTGTTTGTTATTTAACATCCGGTGATCCATAAAACCAACACTGTTAAGACCTTGCTGGGTCAATAGCGTAGTCAGTTCGAAAAAAAAACCATAAAACCAACTCCTGTGACATAGAAAAAATTAAAAATTGCCCTTTATTAGTTGGTTTGCGTCACTTTCACTTCACTTTAATACACGACGGTCATTGACACAATGCTTTAACGTAGAAGAGTAGAAGATTGCAAATAATTTTTGCATTGTCTATATAATTGGGTAAAATATTAAGCACCTACTTTTTAAAGTAATTTAGAACGAGTATCAAGTAGTAAGTATTCTGTAAAAATATTGTCAACGAATAACCCAATAATATAATAACTAAAAAGCTATAACCAGTCACCCAATATATGCTTCTTCAGATCTCTGGACTAAATAAGACATTGTATTCCAGGTTCAATCTACCCACACTTTATTTTTAACTAAATCATTTTCAAATAAAATACGTATTTACCCGCCTACATCTTGTGTCACAACCATTAAATGTATTATTGTTGTGTAAAGCATATAGTTTAGCAAAGAAAACAATTTAATGGAAGATGCTGCTATGGTCACTTAACCGTAACTGGAGACTTCTGAAGATGGGTTATGTGTTTATTCAGTAACTAAAGACGACCAACAGAAGCTTCATAATTCCTTGTCCCATTTTCTGTATTTACTTCTGTTGTGTAAACTTATTTACTTGTTGAAACAAATATATCCTTTAGTTCTTTGGAATACGTTTTTAGTTAGATATGTAGAGAATTCTTTCACAAATGTTTGTAAAGTTCATGAGTTGGTTTAAAGGTTTGATTTATGAATATAAAACATAATAAATTAGTGGTCACAATCATTATTTATTTTTTATCATTATAGCACTGTATTGTAATAGCACAATGCCTGATGGTAAGTAGAAATCAACGCTAACCACTGAAAGATCAATAATGCAACGTATATATTCGATATTGGTTCACAAGACTTTTGACTGCTGAGTATTTGCGAAACTTTTTGCTAAGGCCTGACTAGGCCAATAACGTAGTCAATTTGAAAAAAAAAACTGATCCTGAAACGGTACACACTATAGATACGCTGTGATTGGTTTGTTACTGTTACACACAGTACCAGTGGTCCCCACTTGCCCACAGATATACATGTGCTAAACCCGGTAAGCGACATACCTACACATGAAGCTATTCCTGGTGTTACACTTGATGTATAGTGTGACGATCCATTCAAGTCTTGCTTGAATTTTTTTGATTTGAATGATTTAACTTCAATTCTCATAAATTTTGCATATCTGTTATCAGAGGTCCAGAAAAGGGCATAGGTTGGCTTTAATCTAGAAAAAATCTACCGTTCCCGAGAGATAAGCCAACTGTAAATTACGAAAAGCCAGTTAAGAATAAATAACTTGGCGTGTTATATTTTTTTAAATTTATTTAAGTAGAAGCACTTAATTACATTTGAAAAAGCGTTTTGACATTTTTATGCGTAATTTGATATATTGAAACCCTTAATAGGTTTAAATCAAATTTTACTTGGTTTCCATACACCCGGCCGACACGCGACCACCTAACGCGATAAACTACCGCGCATAAATACCACATTCTATTAGATTTCCTAGCCTCTAATCTCCCAGACTTTATCTATTACATAAATTATTTAGCTTGAATAATCTCGTGTGACCCGTTTAGAAAATAATTTGATGCTTAATATAAATTTCATTTGGGTTCCTTACACAATGCAGACTATTTTGAAAACCCTCTCTGTATTTATCTTCTAATGTTAGAAATACTCTATATTGCTCCTAATCCTGCAAAGTGCTTTATATCTTAATACAATTTAATTACTATTAAATATCCAGGGAATCGACATCACTGCTAATTTCTTTTCTCTTAGAAGTTAATTGTTTTACTTGGACATAAACGACTAATTCGATAAGACCTTTTATTATAGTCGGTTATAAGTAAGACATAAAATACTTATCTAATCCGGTTCAGCTGCCAATTTTAACTGTGATTGCATCAAGCTGTTATATTGTTTCATTGTTTTATTAACTAAAACGATCAACTTGAAATTAACTTTCATTTTTAGTATTCCATTTTGAAGGAATAGTATAATACTGAGTACTTTCAAGAGCATTGTTTATTTAGATGCAATATTCCGATGATATTTTTTTTTTTGTATGAAAATGTTGTTAATTAATAACTACATAATTTCATATATTTGGGCTTGTATTCCCTATACTGCCTTTGTTTAGTCACCAGATCTCTACTAGATACCTAGCAGTCATTGTCTTCAAAATCGTCAACTCGTTGTTCACTACAACTCTGCTATAGATAATAAACTAGAAATTTTAAAGTTTAAAAATGTCTATAACAACATTAAATTCAAACTAAAAAATATTCATAAAGTTGTATTAGTCAGAATCCCAAAAAATCAATGTCCGACTCCCACTGGACCGATTTTTATGTTATCTCCATAAAACTCCACTCAGAAATCAGTTTGCTATTGAATTATCATTTCATATAATGATATATAGGGTGATACTAAAATCCGGAGCGAACACAAGCGCTGTGAAATCGTTGAGGGCTCGTTTGATTAGATAAATTGTGAATTATTGCTTTCGAGTTTGATATTTGTAAGATTAATGTTATCACGATTGTTAAAGTTTGAATGGCTGCAACTTTGTGATTATGTACAACTGTTATTTTGTTTATTAACGAATGAATACACAATATTCTGTCGTCATGAACTGTCAAGTACTAGAGCTCTTTCAGTATCTTTTTTTTAATTTTATTTTTGGCAACAAATCTTTCAGATTATTACTGCCATTGTCGAGTACTTAATAATATTACAAGCGTCTTGTGATTATTTCAATATTTCAATAATCTAACAAGGTCGTGGCTCCCTTGTTAGACCTTCCAGGGAGTTTTTGTGGCATCTCAGAATTTTATGCTCTGTGGTATTATTTTCATTCACTTATGCACCATAAACTAACTATATTACGTAAAACACCACTAAATTTACAAAGTATAGAGCCAAATAACACAAGATTATGAATAAAATATAAAATCCACTACATGACAGACTAAAATCCCGCCAAAAACTCCTCCAGTATCATTATAAGGGCTCGGTGACGGGTGTAGAATATGAAAAGGAGTTCTAATTTAGTTTAAAACTTTTTGAAAGTACTACTTTATAAAACGCTAACACTGACTGATTTGCTAACAACGCATTAAATTGGTGGCTCTAGTATCATTAAATTTTATGCAGTAATTTGATATGTTACGTTGGTAACTAAGAAAAATATCTGTAATAAATCTAATCTCTAAATAGTAAGGGTAGAGATAACAAAAATGGGAAATTTTATCCGAAATACAATTAATGTTAAAATCAATTAATTCTCAACTAATTTTTCCTGTAACTTTGCATATAAATTCTAGAATTATTTGATACCACTTTATATGTTTTTATATTGTTACCTTATATTTACTCAATATTTAATTATATTTGATTTATATTTTTTTTAAATATATATCACCTTATTGCACCTCACTAGTTCTTTCCTGAAAATCTATACTAGCTAGCGTTTAACAATTATTCGTATTATTACTAAACTAGGCGAAATATGTACGCAATATTGTTTCAAAATTAGATTACTCGAGGAAACAGTGATCGCTCTGTTAGAAAGCAATTTGTCTTAAAATAGCTCATCGCTGTAGGCGCAGCGCAGCACAGCTGCAAAGTTTCAGCGGCCTCGTAGGGGCTCAACAATTAAAATATCTGGCTAATGGACTAAACGGAATTCGAACGATGTTAATGAACATATCGCCGCTTGTCATTTGTTTTTCCGATGCTCTACCAACAGGATTTTATAAGAAAAAATACGGTATGGATTTTGTGTTACACCAGGATATCATGTATTGTTTTTTACTCCCTTATTTAACTTAAGAAGTGACTGCTCAATTTATGTATGGCTTACGGAATTGAAAGAGGAATACATTGCTATTATAAGAGTTGTTCGAGATTTTTTGCAAACTTAGTTCTTGATAAGATAACTTAGCAAGGGTTAGTAGAAAATATCAAGCTCAAATTCCAACTAAAATCGAACTAATTTTACGAATGTTGGATCCAGAAAATTGACGCTTACAATTATTTATAACATTTGTTTAATCCAAATAAAAAATCTTATTCTTACTGCCTACTTCTTTAAGATTATAACGTAATTATTGATGATAATAGAAGCGTTTGTGATCAAGAAGTTTCAACCAGAAACAAAGTGCCTTGGCTTAAAGTAAAGAATTAAATTAAAAGGTTTCGTATAATATAAGTTATATTCGTTTATTAAAAAATGGGATATAAAAAATAGCGGACACTTCTAGCTTTTGTTCGCAGTTTCGCATGCGTTAAAGTAGATTAGAACTATCCCTTGACAGCAGTATTTTTTTTAGAGAATTAATGGTACCTACTTTTTTTTCGTATACTAGCATATAAAACGCTATGAACTCTACTTCGGCTTTATGATATTAGTTATGAAATAAAAAGGTACTAAATAAAAATAACTCTTAATGAAATTTCCGTACGGTCAGTATTGAGTATCTGCTCATTTTTTTCAAATTTGGATAATCACAAACACACGCACTCGTATACATTATAAAGAGACCAAAGGGAAAGAAAAAATAGTATGAAGAAAGTATAACGCTTTTTTCTTACGTGACGATTTTTATCAGTCAACTTCTAGAAGAAACTGCATTAAGGAAGTCCATTTCAAAACAGTTCTAATTTTATTATAATCAATCATATACATTGAAAAATGGACAAAGATTATTTACTTAAGGTAAACTAAACATGTGACGATAGAGTTACATAAAATCAAATCACATATTGTAAATAAACCGAAAAAAAATATCCCAATAAGAGTAAACCTTTACAAACGAATCCCACGTGTAACAACATAATAACACAATTACGGACGATAACCTATCTGACGATCGCCCACGTGTTGATTTTGGAGCAAACGAGGGTGCCAGAGAACTGGCGACAATAATAGAAATATGCAAATAATACGGTCAACCCGAGGATGATATCCAAACAAGATTACTTATGTAAACGTTGATACGAAATGTGGATGTTCATAAATCTAAAGAGGTAAACCCCGAGTAAGCAAATAGGTTTTTGGGTTGTGTGAAATTTTATAAATTTCTCCCGCACCGAGAGAATGGATAAAACTGTTTGCTTTTTAAATGATAATGTGGGCGTTGAGCTTCTTTATTATTTATGCGTGCTTAGTAACTGATATATCTATATATGAATTGTTTGTGAGGGTATTTATGGAATTTTACTTTGGTTGGTCTGTTTTGTTTTAGGTCAGTGTAGTGTTTTCATACTTTCTCTTGCACTATACATTCCTTTTCTTGATTTTTTTTTTTCAAATATGTCCCTATAGTATTTTCTTTTTATTAACTTGCTAACCTCTGCCCGCGACTTCATTCGCGTGGAATAGTTACTTTGGGCTAATGGTAACACGCAGCGGAAGCTCTCAAGAGAAAAAAATCCCGATTTTGAAACATTCTTCATTGTTGTTCGGCTCCTGTATGTCTTAGCGTGATGATATATATATAACCATCCTCGATAAATGAGCTATATAACACTGAAATAATTTTTCAATTCGGATCAGTAGTTAATGAGATTACTCCTACAACTTCACAAACTCACAAACTACCACTTTATAATATTAGTATAGATTTGATATTCACTGTGGTTTANCTTCAGACGCCAAAAAGTACATTTGTGAAATTAGGCAAAAAGTATCTAATACAGTGTCCTTATCTCGATGTAAATGATATCAAGAGAGCACCCCGTCCCCAACAATCAGCTTCCCCTCAGAGACGCATAGCATTTGTTATTTTAATCGTCGACAAAACATTAATTGCCGCCGCATTAACGCAACACAGTCGCCGGTCGCCGCCCGTGGACCCTCTCCGCGCCGCGGCGGATTAACATTTTTATAGCCTCATATATGACTTGCGTTAATGGGAAAACTTTATTAGTGCCTCTAGTAAGCATGTTTTTGAATAGACAACGCCCATAATTTCTGAAAATTTACGATTTCTTTTGATGTATTTTATGAAACATGACACATCAATAGGTATAGTTTTATTTGGGGTTTTTGCTTGTTAATGTACCTCAATAAACTGGTAGGATATGGCAAGAAAATAAATACAAATAATACAGTTTTTGAACTGAAAACTTCTTGGTATTTTTGGCGGGAGACAAAGGTGGTAGAGCCATGCTGAAGCTATTACTGGTTTCAGCATGAATGGGTCGGTTCACCCTAGGTAGCACCACTCGACCCACAGAAAACCGACGTGAAGTAACAGTGTTTGCAATATTGCGTTTCATTCGGTCAATGAGAGCGCTGGAGACTCCGCCCTCCCATCTCCTCTCCCCCTTTCCCATATCCCCCCGAACACAGGCTGGCAACGCACTTGCGACTTCCCTGGTGTTGCAAGTATCTATGGACGACGGTGATCACTTAACATTAGGTGACGCGTTTGTTCATTTGCCTCCTATGACATAAAAAAAATATATATGTATTATTTCGCGTCATGACATGTTACGTAAGTATGAAAGTATTGCGCATGCGCGACTTGATAACATATGCCTAAAATGATGTTTATTGGTCATATTATCAACAACTATTATGAATTCTTATCAAAATAGGGTCGTTTCCTCACCCGATTAGGCCTCCACGGCAGCGGCTCAAACCTAGGTTCGATCCCTCGGTAGGGAGCCCTTGAGTGCGTTGCTTGCGCGATACCGGGACACACAAATATACATCACCGCTACAACACTACACGATCACCCCCACACACGTGCACGCTACACGCTTACACATGAAAGTGGAAGGGCTTACTTTTTTTTCCTTATCGAACTGAAAGCTCTCAATTTTCCGATAATAAATATATGGAGGAGTTGATGAGGCGTGTATGCTTGGTACACATATACGTTTCAATAACTCATACATATATGAATAGTTAGCTAGGTTAGCTAAGATAGGTCGCGATTTTGAACGCAACAGGCAATAGCCAAGCCGAGGTGTGCCGTGCACCCTTGAACTGGTTGCCAAAATAAAATCGGCTGAGTGCCTTAAGCGCTCGCCTTAATAGTCCGTTGAAGCTGTTAAGACCTTACTGGGACAATAGCGTAGTCATTTCGAAAAAAAAAAGGGCGTCGTTTCCTCTTGAGAGCTTGCGCTGTGTGTTAGCGGTAATCCGAAGTATCTATTCCACGCGAGCGAAGTCGCGGGCAGAGGTTAGTATATATTATATTGAGTATAAACAAGACTGCTTGTAGTTTAAACTGAATAAAAAGTTTCATTAGAAAAATCACACGAAGCACAGTCAGTAAAGAGTATAACAAAAGGAAGATTTTTTTTTATATTTAGTAACTCATTTTAGTAGATTATTACTGCCATTGTCGAATAGGTAATAAGATATTACAAGTCTCTTGAATATCTTGTTTCCATGAACTATCAAGAAGGTGGCCGTCTTTCTTAGAACTTCCAGAGAGTTTTGTGACAGGTTACAATCTCCGAAGAGATTGCTCCGTGGTTTTATCTCCCAACTACTTAACTTGCACACAATAAACAAATTATATTACGTAAAATGCCACCAATATTACAAAATATAGAGTCAAATACCTCAAGATTATGAATAAAATACGAAATCTACTGCATAACATTCGAATATTCAACCAAAAGTTCCAAAAAGAAGATAGTTGCGCCATCAACATTTTAGCAAAATGAACAAGCAATGACATTCTTAACATATAGGCAAGAATTAATACAAAATGTAATTCTATACTATACACTCAAACAAGGGCTAAATAACCCAATACAATATTTTCTATATAAGAAAAAAAATCAAAGTCATTGTCGGTGATACAGCTATAAAAATCCACATTAGTGTGAGAGTTCCGCTCGGATGAATCAATCAATTCTGAGATTGCACTTATCCCGCGACAAACTATCTCCCTCGCAGACATATCTCTATATAAATATTATAATAATATATTGAACAATAAAAGTTTACGATCTGATAACACAATAGCAGCGTTGCAGTAACAAATCGTGGTTGTCGAGCGAATCCTCGTGTGACCATAATTACGAGTTTTTATTGTAACTTCTTACGGAAACACTAATACGGAAGTCAATGGTTTAAAATATATAAAAGTTACTTCATTATGTTAACTATTTCAAAACTGTACACGACAATGAATAAATTTATAATCTAAGTAATTTTCTCAAAGACTGCAATTTTTATATATAATACTAGCAATCACCCACAGCTTTTTCTGCGTTCGTATCTTTAATGACAGTATAAACTATGTATATTTTCAAAGGCTATATGTAGCGTACACCAATCTAGCTCTTACACGGTGGGATTTTTTTCACGCCTACTTGACATAATATAATTACTTGTAATTATATTTCGTCTAGCTTAAATAATATCTTTATAAATTATAGAGTAAATATTAATCAGATTTGTATGTAATGATTGCACGAGGCAAAGTTTTATCAGAATCCCTTGACTTGATTTTGCACGGAAAAATAATAGATATATATTCACAAATTTTCTCGTTTATATTAGAGGACTAGGATATGTCCATAAATAAAAATGTTAATTTCAGAATGTACATACTAAAATCTTGCCAAATTATAGAGATTATGTCAATAAAAATCCTAAAAATCGATTTCCTAGAATAATCGTATAAATAGAAACTTACTGGGAAACAAAGAACCATCCAGTTTCGAAGGCAGTTAAGCGTGTGTAAGTGTATTTTAAGTAGATTAGAAGTGAATATTAGTATTACTTTAGAAAAAAATTACTCACACTGACACTCAAAGTCACGATATGACAACGAATCTTCGTTTCGTTATCGTTACGTATTGCAAATTAAATAATATTAGTTTATAACGAAAATTGTTTTAAAACAAAACGAGCGTATTTTATTATTGATATATGCTTACCAGCTTCCACCCACGACTTCGTCCGCGTGGAATAGTAACTTTGGCCTAACGTTAACTTTAACTTGCGACTTCGTTTACGTAGAAGATGAAAATATTTTCAAATAATATGTACGTTAACCCCGATGTTGCAAACATTATTCATTGGTGCTCCACTCCTTTTGGCCTTAGCGTTATTATATATAGCCCATAAGGTCTCTCGATAAATGAGTTATCTAACACTAAAAAGGATTTTCAGATCGGACCAGCAGCTCCTGAGATAAGCGTGTTTAAACAAATAAACTCTTCAGCTTTTTTTTTTACTTGTTGTTTTCGCAAAAGGATCATTTGGAATTGGCAAAAGAAACTGAGAAAGGGCTGATCGCAATTTGATATGATTCAGTACTCACTCCTTTGATGTAAAGCATGAATGTAATGTTAAGTTACCCAGATTAGTTAGTCCTGATATAGCTATGTACAAGTCAAAATGAAAGTCGCGGTTATTACAAGTCAAAATGAAAGTCGTGGTTATTTCAAAAAGATTTAGATGCAGGTAAGAGATTCGCTGTAATCAAAGTCCGTTGAATGTCTTAAGATTAGCAATCATATTCTTGACAAATATAACTTTATAATATTACTATATAAGTAGATATAGATTATATATGTAGGGAGAATTTTTTCTGTATCTTTGCGTCCTCAATTCACTTCCAGACATCATTGACGCACGACTAATATTCACCGTTAAATTTATCAAAAGAGAATTATATTGATCCTAGAAAATATTTCAATAATATGGTCACCCGAGCTTACCATCTTCTGCACCCTATGAGACGCGTCGCCCCGGCAGTGACGTCACGCCGGAAGTACCCCGCCGGATGCTGTACGATCTGCCCAAAGTTGTTTATAACATGACGTTACCGAGCATGTTTTTTTTAAATAATTCTGTTTCACCGAAAATCCTTTCCGGGCGTTACGCTAGTTCATTTATTATTAGCTAATAAGAAATTATTTCTTAAAATAATAATATCAATGTATATACGTGTATGTATATATATAAACGTGACCGGAAACCAGTTGTAGGAGAACATAGAAGCTTTGAAGTTAATAACTCTTTACAAGGAGTTTTTGGCGGGACCTTAACCTGTGATTTAGTGGATTTTATATTTTATTCATAATCTTGTATGTCCGTAAAAAAATTTAAAAACTGCATTTAGTAAAAAAATGGCGTAATAAAAGTACTACAAATTGTAACAAACTGGTCGTCTCATATTTCAGACTTAGTAAAATCAGCAATAGTTTTTTAAGCTGTAGTGTTAAGTTTATACAATAGAGTCCCAAATCGTGTTACCGATTTGCCGGACTGTAAATTTAAGCGCCGCGTCAAGGGGGTTTTGGTATCAAAAGGCTATTATAGAGTGGTTTAATTTGTGAACGATGGTGATGTCTGGAATTGGCTCCTCTCTGTGCATCCACTAAAAACGATTATATGATGTATTGGAAATATATATCATAAAAAAGTAAACCAGATCGAGTTTGTTGCCAGTTCTTCTCGATGACTGGGCTGTTTGCCTGTAGTTTGGACGTTCATACGTGGCTTATTAGGGCCTAAACTGAATAAAGTATTTTTGATTTGGCTTGTGTTATTTGATTGTATATTTTGTAATATTTCTCGTATCTTACGTAATATAATTCGGTCATCGTGCACAAACGAAGTGGATGGGAAATAATACTATGGAACATGACTTCTGAGATGCCACAATAACATGGAAAGTTTTAGCAACAGTGCCACTGTCTTTGAAATTATCGCAAAACACTTTTAATATTACTACCTACTAGACAGTGGCAGTAATAATCTGGAATATGGTTTGCCATAAAAAAAATCAATAACCCCTCACAAACTGTTTTGTGGCAGTATAGAATTTTTTCATAAGCTAGATCAGATTTGAAGTTCGTGGATTCAAACCTAGGCATGTACCAACGAATTATTCTGCATTTATATGTAATCATTTTACTAGGTAATACCCACAGTATGTATTGACACTAAACTAAAACATCGTGAGGAAATCTTGATGATTGACAAAAGTTTTGGAATTGGCCAATATATCGTGGCTTGGTGATTTATTTCCATACCTTCCTTCGACAAGAAGCCTATGGCTCTGTAAAGAGCCCCAGGCTGATGATGATGAAGATAGATCCCAGGAAAGGTACGAAATGGTATTTAATGGTAGTTAATTTTTTTTTTTAATTATCATGAAGGTATTTTGCTACCTTATTAACTAATTGTGGTTAGTTTGCTTATTACTTAATACTAAATCCTATATTATTATATAAGTAGATAGAAGCAATTTGCTAAACAGAGGATTAACCCAACCCTCTGCAAGGGGCCATGTGGAGTTAACCCTGAACCCAATAAGTAAAGCTAAACATATGAATCATAAAACTTATCACTTACCGTAATATGAGGGCTTCAACCACTTACTTAATTAACTTATACTGTGGGTTAGACTTAAGAAGAAATAATATCATATATCTGTAGAACATTTGGGGCACTCCACGCATGGTTTCAATGAAAAAAAATCTTCTATTTTTTTATATGTTGTAGTTGCCCTAAAAAAGATCTCTCATAGTAAATTGTGAGATCGTTTTATTACACGTTGAAAAGATAATGTTTTCCTTCTTTTTGCATATTCTATTCAAAACGGTCCGAATTTGACCTTTACCATTATTTTTTTGTTTCTATATGGCCTTTATAAAAAAAATCAAAGATGTTTCAAATTTTATTAATCCAGGTTTTTGAATTCTAAACTTTGAATCTAGTTTAAAAAAATATAGTCTTAGACTTTTATTTATTTTTCATTTTAAAATTCTATGCATTCCTCAACTTTTAAGCCACAGTCTGATAATGTGGTTTATCTAATTACCATTTAATTTTGTCTTTTGAAAATTTGAAATCAGTGAGAGATTCGAAAGCTGAAGAAGTTCAAATTTTAGATAGCGTTATCAATGTACACGTGTAAAAATGTTATTAAAATAAACCAGTTGTCTTCTACTTTCCACGAACATAATATACATGCAATATTTAT